>CM067372.1:68003530-68053530 GCA_034401795.1 Chaetoderma sp. LZ-2023a
TTATATGTAATGAAATCATCATATGTTAAGATTTATTTCGTTTCATTACACATAGGCTCACAGTTTAAGCTTCTAAAAGTATAAAATTTAAACAATTTTGTTTTCAGTAATTTTGCTGTGAATATGCACCTTTAACTTTGTTCTGAATTCATTCTTAAATAGATTCACGGTTTTTTAGTTAACTTGCAGTTATTGACATCTGTTCGTCAAGGGGGTTCCTTTCCCACGCCGTCGGCATATTCGATTTTTCGGTGCACCCCCAGTATGGACACTTGGCGATGGTTTGGTTTTGTGGAATTTTCTCCCACAGATTTCAATGCAGCAGCAAGGTAACATGTGAAAAGCACATGGTAGCAATCTCCCTGTGGGGAGCCCATTAATGTATCAAGCTCCGCAGACCGACTCGTACTCTCAGCTTGGTGTCTGTAAGTAGTATCCTCACTAGTCGTAGCTCATCTCCATTGTAATTGGCCTGGCGTAGTACATCAAGATTACTGTATATCTTGCCTTGAAATTGGGATTCCGGAATATAATTAGTTAGTACTGAAGATGTGACCAAAATGGTTCAGAAAGCTGCACTCAAACAATAGAGAGGTAAGTAATTTTCCTCGTCAAACAAATTCGTTGCCTTAGGTGTTACGCATAGATTTAGCTTCTATGAGCTAAGAAGATATTCCTTCACCAAACATAAAATGCGTGTTTTATTCGTTCATTTCTCTGTCGACACGAAAGGGCTAAGATCCCTGCAATGTTGCCCATGCTCCGCCCGCCTATTCTTCAAAAAGAAGAGATGCTGCTAACTATTTTAGCAGGATAAAAATTAACCTCAATCGTAAGAAATTGAAAAAACGAAAACTCCGTTGGTGGGTGCACAGCATCTGCAAATAGACATAGGACCACGATGGCAGTTCTTTCCTCTCGCATAATGTATCGCAGTAGTGTTAGCCCCACCCATAGTTTAGCCACGTATCCCAGCTCAAACATATGCATACACCACTACCCAGAAACAGAAATCATCGTTATGTTTATTACCACCTGGTCCAAGAAGTAAATCTGGATGAAGACAAATTTTAGCAGTATTTTACCTTGACTAAAGACGAGTGTTTGCAACTACTGTTGCTTGTAGAAGAGTATCTTGTAAAATATTAAGCAATCCTGTTCTGCTAACGGCGATAACGTACCACCAGAGATTTCTGCATGAATGTTTACTATCTCTAGATCTAACAAATTACTTATCTGTAATGGAGACTTACTTTTGGAGCCAGACGATTCTGGCACTTAAGGTCTAGTGGCCGCTATCCCGTTGTCACAAAAGCTCTTTCCTTTCATAAATGATTGTATTGCATGTACCCAGGAAAATCCCATTAATATTGAGTCAAATAATTGTTAGATATCGAGTTTAACACAATGCTGATTTAATGATGGTGGACAGCCGGACTGACAGCCACACTCATATGACTGGTTTGTACTAATAGTTTGGAAGCACACATGCACGCGCACATGTACTCACTCGCGCACGTATGCCCAAGCGAGCTACACTTTTGTTCAATACGGTATGAATTTTGCTCACCACTCATACAGTAGAACTCAGAAATGATTTATCATGATTACAAAACAGAATTAAACGTACTGTTGAAGATTTTGTACTTAATTTGATTTGAAGCCATTGTTGCCTTACGCTTCTAATCAAATTAAGTCCAACATATTTCTTACATCATGTTCAAAATTGTAACTTACTTGTTTCTTTTCTTATTTTGTAAAAGTGTTGTTAACATGGTTATGAGCTGTACAGTATCTTCTTGTGGCTTTGCTGATACTGTGCCAAACGTGATTTACCATTTGCTTAGCTTTATATTCTCGGGATGCAACATTGTATAGATATATCATTATTTCAAAAAATTTAAATACATGGAAATTCACGTTTAAGCTAGGATGCCATTTGCACGGAGGTGGGTGTGGAAGCGGACGCACCAAAACCGATTTCATTCAATTTAATATGCGTGATTCCATATGTGCGGACGTGGAATACCAGGCTACGGGATAGACCGGATAGTGGCCTCTGACGACAACTAGAACTTAAGTACCACCATCGTCTGGCTCCAAAAGTCTCTATTACAGATAGGTAATTCGTTAGATCTAGAGATAGCAAACATTCATGCACAAATCTCTGGTGCTTAATATTAATTTTAATTAAGACCATCTTCTGCAAGCAACAGTAGTTGCGAAAAAACTGTTGTAGTTACGTATTTTGACCTGGTGGGTAGCTAAACTATGGATGCTGTCAAAAGGTAATAAACAGCGCGCTGATTTCTGTTTCTGTGGCAGTGGTATAGGAACGTATTTTGATCTGGGGTGGGTGGTTAAATTATGGGCGGGGAACACACATAGTGTACACTACGGCGATATAATATGGGAGAGGAAAAAGCTGTGGGCGAAAGCACCCTCACCCACTTGTCACCCCGCTCCCACTACATGGTCATATGCCTATGTGCAAACGTTGTGCATCCATCAACGGAGTTTTGTTTACTCAATTTCGTACGACTTTTTTCAATTTGTATGTTCTTAAAATAATTAGCAGCATCGCTTCTCTCTGACGAACAGGCGGACGGAGCATGAGAAACGTTAAGCTAGGATTCCATAATAAGCGCGGAATGGGTGTGGACGCGGATGCGATAAAAATCGAATATCATTAACTTCAATATGTATGATTCCATGCGCGCGGAAGCGGAGGCGGAACGACATGCGGATACGGAAGCGATTTTCGCAATCGCTACGTGTAACAATCCAGACGCTCGCCGGTCAAACCCGCGTGGGGGATCCATAGCATGACGACAAAGGTAGAGAGGGGTTTCCTGTACTTTAAGCATGGGCATTGTCGCAGGTATGTTTCTCTCTCGGTATCTTCAGCGAAATGAAAGAATAAACGCATATATTATGCCGTTTATATGGAACAAACAACGCGGGTATTCTGTACACCAAAACGGGTACGTCTACCGCATCCGCATCCGCGCTTATGGAATCCTAACTTTACACGCATGTTGACCCTTTCGTCTCGCCAGAGAAATGAATAAATAAAGCACGCGCTGCGACTCTTATATTTAATCACAGCCTGCGATTTACCGTCTACTGAAACGTACACGTTTGCGCATCAGCGTCAGCATCCGCGCAAACGGAATCCTGGCTTTAGTCAAAGACAAGAGCTATCACTTCTACACGTCTGATCAAAGAATAAGCAAATGTTTCGTAATGCTGATTACCAGCGAGCGCCCATCTTCATGCGTGTTTATGTCATCTAGGAATCCTCAATAGACATTTCCAGTTTTACCCATTTCTATCTAAGCTCCACCCACACCTCGTCCGTGTTGAGATCGATCGATCGCTGAACTCTTTGACTATCAATTTCCAGAAAACTATGCAGGTAAGCTGTTAAATATTTTGAAACTAATTTGACTGGGAACTGTTGCTGCATAGGCAGCAACAGCGTCCAGTCAAATTATTTTCAAAATATTCAACAAAATATTCATTAAATGGTATATACATACAATTCGTACACGTGTTGGACTATTAAGCATTAACGACGGACCATATCGAGTCACTCACGACGTCATGATTATGACGTCATCTTTCACGTCACGTCAAGTTTTATGCCGTCATATTACGTCATGTGATGGATGAATAAACTTGAAAAGGTCCATTGTCGTCTCAGTATGGAGATTGGAAATACATAATGTAATCTGTCGGAGATTGATCAATGCAGGTGAGACAAGTAAGTACATGTATTAAGTACTACGCAAAATGTTGGGTACTTTTGAAGTATTCATTTGCAATGGATATCGAAATATCTCACTCTTTGTAAATGCTTTGTCTCATTAAATCTCTTTTCCAATTGCAAATATAGATCACAACACAGAACCCACCAACACAATCATGTGCATCATAATGCATGTTACCAGGCCGGTACTGAACCCATAACAGGCCAATATGGCCCGCTATTAGCCGAGTATTTGGGCCGGTAACTTGTATTATGATGGTATCTTACAAGCTATTTTAGCTTTGGTATAAATGGTATTTATATAGCATATAAATCAGTTAGCTCCGAACGTAGTGGAAGCATGTTAGCTGCAAATTGATCTTTATCTAATGTTGTTTTATCAACCGATATTAGCTGACATTACCCGCAACACAAACTAAAAACTTTCAAGGAAGCATCATGTTTCTGTACATCTGTCGATATCTCATAGAGAAGAACGATGCGCTTTCGTAATATTGTACTTCACGGTTGTTTTAAGAGCAGACATGAGTTTAATATATGCGTCTGTCATGGTGGACAACATGACGTTATCCGATGGCCGGGCGATGATTTACAGTAGTAATGATTATATCCCTCGTGTTTTCTACAAGGAGTTACCGATAGCGTTCTTATCTTTGGGAGCTGTTGCGAACACGCTTCTTGTGTACTACCTTATTGCTCTGAAGAAGTACCGATCGCCCGTGTTTATGTTAATCACGAGTTTGGCCGTCACTGATTGGCTGACGTGTGTAAGTGCTGCTGGAAGAAATGCCATGTTACACCCGCACATGACTGTCCCAGAAGCTATTGTCCAGCCAGTGTGTAAGATAACGTCATTTTTCTCAATTTGGGCAGTTGATGGCAGTGTCCATCATCTCGTCTTGTTTGCTGGTATCAGATTCTACCAACTGTGTTTCCCATTAAAGGCACGTGTGTATATCACGAGTGTGCTTGTTCTTCAGTGTTGTGTTGGAGTGTGGGGTGTGCTTGGAGTAACTAGGATGCCATTCCTGTATTACCATTACGCAGAGTTGGTGGTGTATAACGGCGAACCTGAATTCATTTGTACCTTCTCTGGCGATGCGTCTGTAAGAGCTATGACATTCCTAATCACGAATACAATATATCCCGGGGTGGCCATAGTAGTACTTCATATTGCCAAATACATCCGTATTATACTGGCCAGAAAGAACCAGGCTGTACAACAGGAACGGAAGGGAAAAGATGTCCGTGCGGTCTTTATAGTAATAGTGCTTTTCTTTATTACTTGGATACCAAACAATGCATATGCTACAATTAGAGAGTATAATCCCGGAGAAGGCTTACGTCAGGATAAACTAATGCTTCTATTTTATAATATCATGAACAGTAACTCTATAATTAATCCAATAGTGTACTGCTTAGCTGCAGAAACTGTGAGAAAGGACATCATTAAGAATTTCTGCTGCACAGATTGGAAGAGGACATAGTGTATATCTATTGGCGCTACATTTCTATGGCTGCCATTCCTGTATGGCGATTTTCTCAATCGCTACTTGTAGCAATCCAGACGCTCGCCGGTCAAACCCGCGCGGAGTATCCATAACATGACGACACCGGTAGAGGGGATTCCTGTACTTGAAGCACGCGCATTGTCGCAGGCATGTTCCTCTCTCGGTATCCCCAGCGAAATGAAAGAATAAACACATATATTATGCCGTTTATATGGAAGCAAACAACGCGGGTATTCTGTACACCAATACGAGTACGCCTACCGCATCCGCATCCGAACAGCTCCCAACGATAAATGTAGTGACCATCTGGAATAACATACCAAATTATTGTTTCTTTAAACGACAGGACAGGACGTCCATGAGATATACTTATGTGGGACAAGTCTACACAGCTCAGCAGAGATAGAAAGTAAAATGCATATTCTGATGTCAGGTGGTGTTTGCTTCACATGCTCTGTGCCGAACTTAGAACTCAGGGGCGGTTGTTGGGGTGGGGGTTGTGCAATGTTTCTGAAATCACTACACGGTACCCTGGGGACCGCTATTAGGATCGCACAAAAGGTAGGGTTCCGTTTCAACGGTAATGCCATTGAAGACCCATGAGTGTGGCATATATGCGTGTGACTTGAAGTGGGGGACACCAAAATTAAAGTAGAAGGTTTTTATTGTCACTTTTCGGGGGACCTGGAAATGTTGGGGGTGGGGTGGAGTGGGTGTGGGCCATGTACATATACACTTGTTGCACTGACTCAATTTCCGACTTGCACACGCTATACATATTAGCAGAACAAACTAATCAAATTAATATGGCACTACTCTTTCACTCAGATAATATCAGACATGTTTGAACATCTACACATAAACAATAGACTATCGAGAATTGATAAAGAAAACGACACCTATCAATAGCTGATAATACGCCCCTGCCCTTTGGAATTGGCAGGGCGAGAGTAGCGTTCCAATGTATGCGTGTTCAGTTTGAAGGGCAACGACGGAGACCTAATACTATATACATGTAGTAGATGGACAAAATATATGTTGTGGACCAGTTGTCTATAAATCAAAGAGACAATATAACTTGGAATGGCATGTAAGAAGCAGGGCCATGCAGTGTGCGTGCGTAAGTGCGTGAGTGTGTGCGTGCGCATGTGCGTGCGCACGTGTTTTGCGCGCGTGCGTGCGTGCGAGCGTGCGCGCGTGTGTGCGTGCGTGCGTGTGTGTGCTAGATTCTTTCTACAAATTCTTCTCTGCTCCGGATATTTGCTCCAAAATGCATGATTTCGTAGCTTAAGTTTCTAAATTGTCATTAATTCCTAATGGATTGACAAGGAAGTCTATGCATGCTTCGTTTCTATGAGAGGAAGGCATCTCTTCCAGATGTAAGATTGTACAATGGACTTTTTATTTATTATGTGGGATGACGTTAGCTGGCCCGTCCTCTTCTCGGATTCCATCCGGCTTCTTAGAACTGGAGAAGTTTGGAAGGTCCCTGATACTTGACGATAATAATTGGATCAGGTATTTTTAGAATATGATTTGTCAATTGTAAGAGGTAACTATGCTTGCATAGGAAGAGTGGTAACCTGAATATATATATATATATATATATATATATATATATATATATATATATATATATATATATATATATATATATATATATATATATATATATATATATATATATATATATATATATATATATATATATATATATGACTTAAAATAGCAAATAACTGGATCAGATGAGGTTGTATCCAATCACCTATGATTAACTAATAAATACGTGTTCCCAGATATGCTAATCTAAGTATTCCGGTTATAGCTAATGCATGGCCTGCATTAATCAGATGTTCGACTCTGAGAAATTAAATTAAGTGGATCCAGTATTATAAGTAGTATGGCTGGCGGGCAAGCGTGAGCTCATTCGAGCTCCTGGTTGGACCTGGGATGGCGGTTGACAAGGGTTGGGGTGAGTGGGATGGGGGTGTTCGAGAGCCATTCACCACTTCAGAGCCGTGGCCCCTCCGACAAATATTAGCTGATCAAACCGATTAGCCGCACACATGGGCACGTGTAATTAAAACTATGTTTAAACAGCAGTATTTCATCTGCGATGATTGAACCCCACAGTCAAATGGGGGCATTTGGGTCTGGCCTGGGCAGGACCAGGAGCCATGTAACTCTTCTATTAGCAGATATTGGTTTCACTATAGTGTAGAGTGTACAGAGTGTATAGAGAGATGAACACATTACTTGCTTTACTGAAAACCGTTGGAGGTGGTCTTGACTTTCACCCATACGCGTAACTACCGTATGTATTGGACTACCCTAACGTTTAGTTCTTTTATACCTAACATTTAATGTTTTGTTTTGAGAGCAAGCCGAAGCCACTCGTGGCCATGAAGAGAAAAGAAGAAAGAGAATGAGGGACGATCTTTTCTAAATGGTCTTCCAACGCTGATTTCCGTAGTCAAATGTGATAGTGGGCAAGAATTTAGTAGGTCCCTGCAGTTGATGTCTTGTGTAGGTCCTTCAGTGGCTACGGTACACTGGCGGTAGCAACGGTCGTCACATGCAGCTATGGTCCCCTATACTGCCAGGCGCGGCTAATCGTCTCCTTGAGTATACACAGGCGAACAGCAATGGGTATGGGTGCAAAACAGGGCACGAAAGGTCTAACTGGCAGATCAGTCCCCCCCCATCCACTCTACCCTCTACCTCCTCATCTCATATCCGCCTTTTCCCATCCACGCACCCCTGAAGAGCCTGAAAGTGGGATTAACTAAACGCGGGCTTAGAGGGAAATCTTCGGACTGGAGGAACAACACAAGCCACTTTGTAAGTCAGACGGTCGCCAACGAACCGAGCCTTTTCCGAGCCCAACTGAGGGAGGTGGGTGTCGTCGTTCTGCGCACTCGATGAGTTACCATGTGTTAGTTATGATGATGCGTCGCAAATCATGCACACGTGCTTTGAAGAAAGCAGCTGAGCTATGCACCCATTATTCGTTCTCACCGAGTGGGTAGGGAAGCTTATGGCACTTCAGAAGGCGGCCAACTAGTCAGAATACAACAGACAACGCCGCTATGCAGGAATGACTCGATTTAGTCCGTCTTAAACGCTTTATAGTCCGACACACTACGAATTCTGTCTTTACTACTTATAAGAATTCTGTCGAATATTTTGAAACTAATTTGTCTGGGCGCTATTGCTGCCTATAGGCTTACCTGTATCGTTTCAGGAAATTGATAGTCATGGAGTTCAGGAATCGATCGATTTTAGGTATAGATGGGCGTGGTATAGATAAAACTGGAAAGTTCCAGTAGGAGCCTTGAGTGGTCAATAGAAAAGTAGCAGGAACAGACTACTTTCCAATTACTTAGGTATGACTGGGCTGGCACGAAAATAAGAATTTAGAATAAGAGCAGCGAGCTCTTACATATTACTACCTATCCGGTTTGAATATTAATCTTTGCTGTTTTAATTATTTGATTTAGCCTGTTTCTTTTTCAATGTAGAGGATTTACAAATGGTTCGTAATTTCTAACATAAAATTAGTTGATTTGTTCTTGACACTTACAGTCAAATTTGAGAAGATTTTGTCAAACACCGAGAATTCAGTAAATTTTGTTATCTGTTGATAATATCCAGATATGTGTTTATTATAAATGTAATACGTGTTGGGGTAACACCTGTGTTGCTTTAGCAGATTGATATTGAAATCACATACTATATCAGCAGATTTCATTTGGGCGAGAATTTAACAATATTTCCAATAAATGTATCGGTGTCATTTTCAGGGGATCTGTATGTAATGGCAATAACTATTTTTTTCCAATCTCAATAAAAATGTTTTCCGTATATTCTACAACCATTGCCAGGTCATCATGTTCTCTATATAATCAGCATGATATTCAATGTAATAAAACCTGCCGGTGGTATTTCGGCCAATTTGAGTGGAAATGTTGCTCACTAAGGCAGCAGCAACTGTAGTATAGTCTTATTAGCAATATCAGTGCCATGTTTTCAATATCATTAGGTAACAAGTGAATAAACAATTGTACAATATCCGTTATTGAGACACAGTCTGATATATGTTTAAAACTGTTGTCTTCATTACATTGTCAATCAGTAGGTAAGAAATTCACTGTAAGCCAGATCGTGCATTTGCTCAGTGAACCTACTCAAAATGTATTCCAACCTGGATGTCAATTACGCATATGACATAGGCCTAACTATGCATGAATTTGGTGCTAACGTGGCAGGTCATGAGAAGAGTATTTTTTTTAATTAACCACTGGAATGACTGTCTCGGTAACCGAATGACTGGCTCGGTGACACAAGAGGGGGTTAAATGGTTAATTAAATTATAAGTAGTATTTTGAGCGCATTGAGGGGCTGTTGACACAAGAGGGGCTAACGCATATAACAATATGCTATTCTCCTCGGTAACCGATCCAGTCATTCCAGTGGTACATTTTCACAAATACTCTTCTTGGTCTGCAATTGGACACTGGCTAAGCAGAAATTTGAATTTTCTTGACTATTACCCTTTTGATGAATGTCCATTTGGAGGATAACAGAAATCTGTTTTTATGCACATTTTCGTTATAAATTTACAAAAATATTCTTTTAAGCCGCAAAAATCCAGATTTCCTTGAAAAGTATTGACAGTTAAATGGTTAATTGAAATAAAAAGTATTTTGAGCGCTTTAATGCGTTGATGACACAAGACGGGTTAAGACCGTTAGAGAAAGTATAATACGGGCTAGTCCACCAATCACTCTTGGTTTAATCAGAATTTTTTCAAATGGAAGCACGATAAGACATGCGTCCTATAACCGCGTCTCCCCTACACATAAAGATATAATACAATAAATACATCAATGTGGAAAATTGTAAAAATGATAAATTACATTTTTAAACCGTCAGCCATCGAGCCTACCAAAAACCGCCGCCAGTCCAGTCAAATAACAGCTTGGCCAGAACAAATTGCAATATTAAACAATTTTGTGTCAACAGCGCCTCAAAGCGCTCAAAATACTACTTATATCAACTACACATTTAATGGTCAATACTTTTCAAGAGATTTTAATATTAGAAGACTATTTTTCGTAAATTTACCTCTGAGATTTTTGACCGGCTTGACCATTAAAGGGGGTAATGGTAAAGAAGATTCAAGCTTCGGCTTACTCAGTACCCATTTGCAGGTCAAGAGAAGAGTATCTTTAAAGATTTATCACTATTCTAGTGGTTAATTTTCAAAAATACTCTTCTCGTAACCTGCTAATAGGCACGCTTCAAGACCACTGCAGAGTTGTTTTGGTCAGTTTTACCATTAGATGGTTAAGTTGACACAAGAGTGGTTAATAAGTCATGTGCTTATGCTCACTAGGGGCATCTACATGATATATGAAAAATGTTATTTTATATATTTGGTGGAACACAGCTTATAAGCTTCTATATAATGGTGATTTTTCTGTCACCTGGTGTCTGCCTGTCTATCAGTAATTGTGGTACGTTTGGACATTACTTGATGGATTATAAGCAAATTTTGCAGACCTGTTCGGTTAGGCAATATCTATTGGAGCTATGAATAGGAAGTGTCCACGTCTTAAAAACAAGAGTTATGTCCCTTGTTACATGGGCAGTGTGTTGAAGCCTATGCGCAAAATATGTGCATGATAGGCTTCATCATTTGTTGATGGGTTAAAGGCAAATCCGCCAAATGTGTTCTGTCAAGATATATCAGATCTCTGAATATGAAGTCGCAATACCTTCAAAAACAGTTATGGCTCTTGCTAGATTTTCAAAGTACTAAACCCTGTGCAGAAACTACATTTGTGACACACTGTCTGTTGATGGGCTAAAACCACATTTGGCAGATATATGCAATATCTATCAGAGTTGTGATCATGTGAAATGGTCACGACTTAAAAAGAGAATTGTGGCCACTGTTTAAGTTATTGAAATCCGTGAGGGTTTTGATGTACTGAATTTTATTGGGACATGGTTACAATACAAGAGTTGTTAGAAGCCAAACAGGTACACGGTAGTCCAGATCCGCATCATAATGTGTAAATACACGTTGTAATTATCAATATATGCATAATCACAGTATGCATTAAAATGTCTGAATAGCTTCTGAATAATTGGAAAACTATAGAATACCACTTGAAACAGTTGACATATGCCATTCAAGCTTACACTCAAAGAGCTTGAAGGCTTTCAGGTGAACAAGCAAATTCGACAGATGTATAGACTACCGTATTAGATAATAATAATAATAATAATAATAATAATAATAATAATAATAATAATAATAATTTTCAAATTCATAAGCTGAAACCCTGAACTCATACCGTTGAAGCTTTTTGTATGTAATCAGCATAATTAAATACCCTGGATAATTTGACAAGACCAAATCAAGCGTCTAAATCATTGTCATTGCAACCTTCTCCGGTTGCATTATTGTTTGCACAAACCCCTCTGTATTCTGAATATGCCATTGAATAATCGAGCCCGTACCGCCTGCCTTTACACCACATAGTACTACAGCCGGATTTGCATTGACATCTAACTAGCTCTAGTGGTGACTTTGGTGCATCGTCCTGGTCCATATGAATAGGAATCAGCCTGTATTCGCAGATTTCCCATCCAAAAAATTCTGGATTTAAGAAATTGTCAATCCATTCCTGAACCTGGTGGTACACACGAACGTTTAAATGCTTGCGGCATATGGAAGAAGACGTTTTGGCTCCGGTGTGAAGTACAATTTAGCACACTTTGCATGACAACAAAGTAAGACAAGAAGATATGTTTCATCTCCGACCAACACAATTGTATACTTCTCAGGTGCAGCAACAGCAGTTCTTACTATCAATAAGTCCGCATCACCTTTAACATGGTTAACCATATCTCCCCAATTCTTGGAGATTGATGAAGCACTGTTTATTTCCATAATTGAAAGGAATTCTTGTTTTTTCATCCTCAAGACCATGTCACCAGTTACTGTTACCGTCCTTCCAACTCTGCTAGTTCTCTCTGTGCGCATGCGCGCCATCCTTGGCTGATGGTGTGCCATTATAGCCATCGAATACTATATTGACAGCGAAGAGGAGGAACAGACACGCCGTCCATACTTCTGTATGTAGCCGATGCAGCATTTCATGATATCGTCACATGTCTGGCCAGTCTGCCATGACATTCTCTGAAGAATGGCACCACCGTCCAGGAGACATACACAATCTGGGCCTGGCCCATCCTCAGGAAGTACAGCATCCTACATCGATGTCACGAGTTGGAACTTGTTGGCAGAAATAGGCTCCTCTTTTGAATCAAAAAGGGCGGGATGATATCCACATAATTCAAATTTGAAAGCCTCGGATAGTTCTTCTGATTACGTCCGTGCGATGACTAGCCTCTGGAATAAAAACTGTATGTCGATTTGCATTGTTTCTCCATCATTGCTTTTCAGAGTGGATTTAGAACTCATTGTTTTTGCCTGTGATTTCTTGCGGAATGTAAAGCCGACCACATTTGTTCCGTCCATTTCTTTCAGAATATTGCTACATATGTCCTTAACACCATCAGCGTTTGCAGAACTATGGGCTGTAACACCAGTCACAATATTTTATAGATGTTCACTTTCAGCGAATAGACTCTTCGTTCCGAGTAGACCAAGTATTTCTAAGGTATCGGAAATGTCTTTTTTGTCTTGTTTGGGAAAGATCTCTATGGTGTCCCCTGGTCTGACAGCTGCCGTTTGTCAAGTCCTACATTGCACTGTCTATTTCGGATGAGACTGGGCTGGCCATCACACATACCAAACGCAGTGCCTTAGGCATGCCACTTCCCCGGTCCCATCCACTTGTCGTCTTGATGATTCTCATTAATGCATGTTCGATGACAAGGTCAGGTGATAGCCCTGGCCGGTATTGGTCTGTCCTACGAAGAGCCTGGAGACCACGATGAATAAAGCTTTCATGAATGAGGGCGTGCTGTTCCTCCAATTTGTATATGTTTTGTAGGTAGATGTTAACGGATTTGACATACAAGTTATGCCCGGAAGTTGTCATGAATGGAACCATATCAACCAATGTGTCATGATACACATTCCAGTTTCCAGTTCATTCTGATCGCAAGAAGGCACGGATCAAATCTATCATGGCCATGTACTGGAACTACAATTGAGCTGTGCGGTCTTCTCTCATTTGGCTGTTCACCTCTTGTATCCGTTCAGCTACAATTTGCAGGATTCCGGGGCCGTTAATTCTCACTTCTGTACCTGCCATGCCATTATCCTACGGGTCAGCAGCTGCAGCAAGTTCACCAGCCAGGTCAGAATCACAAGGGTTTAAGGATTCACGAGGAGAATTGTCTCGTCTTCGTTTGGTTCATTTGGCAATATTATTGCAAAGCTATTTGACGTTAGCAGGATCCTAGGAAGCTCATCAAAATATGAAAACCACCTAGTCTGTGGACAATTGATTTCAATTGACTGTCGTTTGACTTATTTTCAATGATGGGCATCGCTTTCCACCACAAAGCTTGTCGAATGTCAGAACGGGGGTTACATCATAGTGCATGGGATGTTTGGAAACAAATTGCAATGTTGAGTTTAAGTATGTCAAATCACCAAGGTCCATGTCAATCATGGATAAGATCGACCATTGTTGATCTTTGTCATCATCTCGGGTCATCCCCGTCTTGGACATTTACCGGGAGGCCGTGAGATTTTCCACATCATGTCTGCAGTTGATACCCCTGCTTTCCCTGGTTGCTCATTATGTGCTGTATAGTTCAATCCTTTAACACCGTCAGTCATTTGGAGATAGTCCTCAATTTTGGTGTAATGCACGTTATCAATCTAATGCCATGGAAACTATCATGTCCAACAATGTTTCAGATGTTATAACCTCGATGCAAATTTATGATGCAGTTCAACATCCAAACCAATCTGAAGTGGTAAAAGAAGTGAACGGGTGTCTTACAACTTGGACAATTGCCTGGCTAAGGAAATACATTTTCTTTTCTCTGTCTTTCCCAACAAATAGTTTGCGTAGCAAGAGTTGTAAAGACCTCGGAAAAATAGCATTGATTTGATCACAGACGACATGACCAGATTGGTTTGATACAGATATTATGATTGTTATGTGGATTTGATATCTGATTTTAGATAAAAGCAACTGCTTTTATAATGCTGTCTTTATCAGCACCATCAGACCGCAGTTGACAAAAGAAGTCATGGAGGAATGCTGATGCTGTTCTTTTGAAACTGACAATGTTTTAACGCCCACACACGTCACTGATGATAATTTCTCCTCCGAAATGTTGCAAAGGATGCTTCTTCATTTACCACAAGTTATATGGTTCCTCTCTGTCTAGATAATCTCTCATCATATTAATGAGGTCACCAATGGTGGTCTGTTCATCGTCATTTTGATGGAGATGATCTATAATTTTTACAAATCTATCTGCGTGTGACATGCCTTGTGACCTCCCGCTCTGTCTTTTTGGATAGTGTCTTGATTTTGGAATTTGCTTTCCTGATCTAACGTTCCCATTGCATAGCTTGTGGTAGACTGCATCAGCGGCATGAACGTCATTTACAAAGGCAAGTCTCATTTTCACAGTTCAGACCCCTTGTCTGACAGACCGTTGCAAATTTCAAGTAACTTATCTTGAAAGTTCTTCGTTCGCACTAATTAATTGGAATTCTTTTTTCTTGCCTGCTCATTTGTCTGCCATCCCACAAAACAATCAATTATGGTTGTATGAAAATGATGGCCATATAGAGCGTCGACTACAAAGAGTTACTTCAGATCAGGACATATCTCAAGTTCGTTTACTTCGTTTGAAATGTTCAATTTTATTGTGATTTATGTATTTACGCCGACACTCTGCATGTACCACCGGGCCTGGGAAGACAGATATATTTGACTTGCGTTCTTTATTTACTTTCAGCATACCGTCTCCTCCCTTCTGGCCTAAAGTAGCAGTTTAAGTTCCAGTTTCATGATGTTGGTCACAGAATACGCATATTTTGTGTATGTGCGTGTGTCTGCGAGAGGGTGGTGGGTGTAAGGGGTGGATGGAAGTTAAATTTCCTTCTGGTAAGTTATTATTTGTGAAATGAACAAGTCAGGCATTTACCAGAATCATGGGCATATCATTTATAATGGATATGAAATAGATATATGTAATATGATGTAAAAGATATGTGTAACTATTCTTTAGCAGACGATATAAACATTGTCGCGCCAAATAAAATAATCATTATGCAGTTAATATGGCCATTTGTAATTTACCGCAGAAAGTCTATTTCAGAAAAATCTGCGTTTTCCTTGCTAGTACATGTCGATTTTCTATGCATAAACCCTGCCATATTTTCATTGAATTAGGCTTTAAATGCTTGACTGATATGTCCATTGAATTGAAATATATAGGTATTGTATATATATATATATATATAGACTGGTACTGGGAGTGTTGTGGCTTATGGACTATTAGGAAGACATGGTGTAAAGGCGTTTTGAGGTAGAAGTATACCCAGAATGGGCGCTAAGCATTAATTATAGCCATCTAAAATCCGGTGTATGTGAAAAACAGGCCCGGTGAACATTGGTATGGACATAATATGTATGGTTTTAGCGCAACTTATACCAAAGATGTGATATATTTGAATCAGAATGCTAGATTCCAAAAAACATATATTCCTATATTCGGACTATGAAAAAACTATGTTCCACAAAATATGTACACTTTTATTTTTGATATTTCATGTAGATACGCCTAATGGACAAAAACATGAATGCTTACTATTGCAATTTGACCTGGGTTCGGCAATTTTGGCCTTACATTGACTGGCCTATTCTGCAGTGGTCTTGAAAACTTTCATTCGCAGACCAAGACAGGACCATTCCGGGAAATACACCACTTGAATGCCTGGCTCGATAACAGAGCCAGTCAGTTCAGTGGTAAACCATAAATAATGATCCTCTCCCTGTCCACAAATGGGCCATGAGAAAATTGATACAAGCAGATTTGAGTGTTAAAGGTTTAAATATCTATATAATAACACATTCTAGGAAGATACACCTTATTTTATACGAGCTGTTCAGATTATATCGAACACATAAAGCACGAATAGTATTTTAAACACAATCTGCTACCTCGTTCCCTGGGTGGCGACTAAAAGAAATCCAAACTGTTACTCAAACATCAGTACCGACGTTATCATCAAAATACGTTGCTCGTTAGCTGACGTCGAAATCATATGACGTATTGTAATGCAGGAGCTAACTGCTCTAAATATAAGACAAGCGAGAACACAAAGATGTAACACAAGCTAGACAGAAGAAGGGCATGGGTGATATCAATAATCCTTTGGAGTTTCTATACATAAGAACTCCTTTCCAACATTACAACCGGTAGCAATGCTGTTAGTAAACTAAATGTAGACCAGGCCAGAGAAATAGGAGATAAAATAGTGGAATCTATGATAAGAAAGAAAGTACTAGATCACACTTTTAAGAAGAATGACTAAGTTGTCACACTGAATGTTAATTCGGCCATCAAGATTAACAATGAGATAATTCAGGTAGATTCACAGTTGTTAATTCGAAGGCTTGTCACTGCAGGAACACGGAATGATCAGCTTCCTGGAATATTCCAATATGAGCTCTATAGCTATCCACCAGCACTCTTCTAAACAAAAGACATTATGAGTCCGGCAAACAAACCCGCATTAGCAGATGCGATCTGAGTTATCATGCCCACTGATGTTTCAGGCCCAAACGGTGATGTATGTTCTGGATGCTGGTTTACGCCTTCATCGTATTCCATGGAAACAGGGTACAACATACAATGATATTTTCAGTCAATACACTATGTTACCAGAAAATATGGCCACCCAGTCATTTTGTTCGATGGATATGAAGATCTGTCTACAAAGGACAGTACACATCAACGTCGGACAGCAAGACATGTAGGAACAGCAAGACATGTCGAACCAACAGCAATGCACCCAGGTGACACGGTCATGAAATCTAAGAAGGCAGATTCTCTTTCCAACACAGATAACAAACAGAGATTCATAAATTTACTAGCTGCTAAATTCGAGCAATGTGGTTATGAAAGGCACTATGCCAAAGGTGATGCAGATGTTCTCATGGTAGAAACGGCAGTAGAAACGGCAATAGCATGTGCAGCAAAATACTAAACTGTCTTTGTGGGTGATAACACAGATCTTCGCATACTTCTTTTCTACCATGTCCGCAATGATTTGTGCGACATCTACTTCATGCCTGATAGAAAGACAGGGGCAAAGAAGAATTCAAGGTGTTGTTAACATAGAATTCTTTAGAAATGTCCTGGGTAAAGATGTTTGCAATAACCTATTATTCGCTCACACAATTCTTTGATGTGTCACAACTTCTCGCGTATTTGGTATAGGTAAAAGTGTGGCTCTAAAGCTTGTTTGCTCTAATATGCATTTTAGCATTCAGGCCCAAGTATTTCTTAAAGATGATACTTCAAAAGAAGAGATTGCATCTGCTCGTGAAGCTTCTATGGTCTGTCTGTGCAAAGATTTGCCAGGTGATCATTATATTATCTGAGACTACAGCGCTGCTGTCAGAATGTAGCTACAAGTAGTACCTGTGTGCTGCCTCAAGCACTGCCACTAACATCATCAGCTGCAATTGACTATAGCGTTCATGTTTATTACCAAATTCAGGTCTGGAAAGGGTTACAAATTTATCTCCACTAGCTCCGCGTTGGGAAGTAGTTGGTGGCAGATTAGTTCTCATGCTGCCCCTAAGTGACTTCTTGAAGTTGTAAGATGTAGCTTCAAATTGGGCTGTGTGCATATGAGTTGGTTCCTGAAAAAACGCTGGACTCAGTTTTTCCGCTGGATGTGGAGAGTGACGAGGTTTTTGTGAAAATATGCCAGCAGTCGCTATGGAAGATAACAGATATGACACACTTTAGTGATGCAAGATATTGCACAATATCGATATATATTGTGCAGTAAATATTGCGATATATCGATATATCCTCTTCTCTGGTGTAAAGAGAAGTATGTTCTGTACAATACTTTGAAAATAATTTGACTCGACACCGTTACTCTGGACTTGCAGTAACAATATATTAGAAACTGAAGCAAAGCGTTAAACGCCATAGTAGTCCAGTCAAACCTGCCTATAACAGGC
Organism: Chaetoderma sp. LZ-2023a; assembly: GCA_034401795.1. Taxonomy (NCBI): domain Eukaryota; kingdom Metazoa; phylum Mollusca; class Caudofoveata; order Chaetodermatida; family Chaetodermatidae; genus Chaetoderma; species Chaetoderma sp. LZ-2023a. The sequence continues at coordinate 68,022,031 of CM067372.1, forward strand.
ACCTCGTGAGCCACCAAGAAGTGATCAATAACCTGCTCAATAAAGACATATTACAACTCCTTAATGGTCATCTTTTTTAATCACAACTCCTCGGTGGTCTGGATGGTTACTATAGATCATAGGCAATAGCTTAATACAATTGATTTAAATGGCTTGCGGCCGCCAACTTTAAAGAAATGCCATGTTATGGCTCGAGATGCCGGTGGCCGTTATAGACGGGTTGACTGTATATGCATTCTGACTTCTCTTTGCATTATACTTCTGCTACACGATTTTAACTAATGTATTATTCTGATGGTTTCACTATATTTGACATATTAAAGTTAAGATACACGTTTTCTTGAGACAAGAAATCGTAGTCACGCCTTTGCACTATAGTAGTATAATGCAAGCCATTATGTCTTCTTTTTTAATTATACCGCTGTTCCACAATTGTCTACTATGCTATATTGAAATGGTCTCTATGTTTCCAGATTAAGATGGATATAAGCTAGTTAAGATAAAAGTATCCTTGAGACAAGAAATCGTTTCCATTGAAATCATTCGAATATCTTGCGCATAACAGCAGAAATACCTATATATGGCTAATTATATCCCCCACCGTTGTATTTTTACAACTGAAGCAGTCATCATATCGAGCTAGACTGTATATAAATAGCTTCCTTGCATTCTAAAACTATACGTTAGCTTTTAAAACACAGAAATATTCACCTAGATGTGATTATATGACCCAATAACCATATTTTGAAGGTCATTTGGAAATATGCAAATTAATATGTTAATCTAAGGAGCTTTCTGAAATGCATAGTGAAGAAAAAATGATATTGCAATTTGTGGTGGGTTTATCAGTATATTGACTAGCCTATATACCCGACACAGCAAATGTCCGACGACAGACGTCTGAATTGTGTGCTGTGCTGAATTTATAATTTAATAAATATATTACTGAATTATTGCTGCTATGGACAAAATATTCAAAAATTCCACAGCTGGCGTATATAGTTCCCATAAGTTCTAGTTGCCGCAAGTTTAATGGTCCAGTAATCGATTCGAACACACGCTCATTATGGGTGGAGCTTGGCTAGAAATGTGTACTGTATGCCTACAGCTAGAAATTGATACCTTTATTGGAGGTTTCGGGAGCAAGGCTGCAAATGATCAACATTGTTAAACATTCTAAAACATTCATTTAGACACATGGTTAAACATTTAGCACACATGGGGGAAGTAATGCTTCACTCCCTCTCCCTTTCCCTCCAGAACAACTGCCACACCAATTTGATAAACAAGCAAAAATGACGCAATCGCCTTCGACATTATCAAAACCAGCATCGCCAACGGACTCACCACCGTCCTGAAATCTCATTTGTATTGGATGCAAGGCTATAAGACCCAGATCCGTCGCACCTCCATCCGACCCAATAAACCATGTTTAAATGAACCATGTTTATACAAAATGTAGTTCAGAAAACATTACATGGTAGTGCATCTTACAGTGCCGGTATTGGCCCGATATTGGTCCAGTACCGGTTCTGTAACCTGCACCACTATGCCTGTCCATGAAATTTGGATACAACATTGTTCACTACCTGATGAAATGGAAGGACACAAAAACAGCCCACAACCGTGCACACGAACACATACTAATTCAAGACGGCAATCAGTTATGTGCCTCCGCTCCTGAAGGAGAACGTGAGGGAGAGAGAAAAGGAGTAAGAGGGGCAGAGAGTGAGAGGTTGGGAGAGAGAGAGAGAGAGAGAGAGAGAGAGAGAGAGAGAGAGATAGTGAGAGAGAGAGAGAGTGTGTCATAGAGGGCTAAAAAGAGATGGAAGCTGGGAATATTTCGAAGAGCTCGCAGTGGGACCCTCATACATGTACTCATGAGGAGTTGTGAATTTATGAGTGCCGATTGCTGGTAGAGTATGGATGTTATTGGGGAATTATTATTGGTGAGGGCGTTGTGTGTCTCGTATGTATTGGCATACACACGTTGATATTAACATGGTCTGTTGCAGATCCAGGTCTGAATCGCCATGCAGAGGTATGATACTTGTTAAGAACGTGAGGGAGATGCCCTTAAGGGATAACTCATTATGGAGATGGTCTGTTTGGACTTTATAGAGTGGACAGTAGAAGGGAATATGTTCGGCTGATTCAACGTGGGGGTATCAAAGAGGTTGTTGTTGAATAGGTCTCTGTTCAGATAGCTACAACAGTTACAGAGTCTACACAGGATTATGTTGGCTGGTCTGGTACCAGCATATAATCGCAAAGGTGGTGGACATGTAGAAGACATAATTTTGAGTTTGCTTTTAAATTCGTGGAGAGAAGCTGATGAAGTTTTAAAGGTGGGACCATGCACGAACAGTTGCTGGGTTAAAAGGAGTTTCGACAGAGTTCAGTACGACAGCAGAGAGGTGTTAGCGCGTTGCCATGACGTATGTTATAAGGGTCTCTGTTTTGAGAGAGCGGAGGTGGTCTGATAGAGTAGCAGGCGTCATCATATTAATGATCTTGTATAACATTATTAGCCTATGGCTTTCGCGTCTGCGAAAAAGTGATTCAAATCCTATTTCGACATACGCAACATCGGTGCTCGCACTACGAGTCATGCCACTTATCTTTCTAAGGGCATCTTTTTTGTATGTTTTCTAGTCTGTACACTAGATATTCAGGTAAGTTGTCCAAGATGATATCTGCGTATTCCTGCGATGGTCTAATAAAACTTGTATACATGATTTCCTCGCATTTCCAGTCTAGAACATATTTAAGGCGTTTAAGTAGGGACAATTTTTTATTGGGCGTTTGATAATAGGTTATCTACTTGGTTAAGCCAGTTCCCTTTGTTGTTCCCTTTGTTTGTGGTGATTTGATGGGGAAATTTCATAATTTAAAAGTTTAATAGGAAAGACAGTGAGGTTATTGCACAGGGAAATGAAAAGGGATGTGGTCTTATAGGCGTTAACGTGGACAAGCCAAGTAAGTGCCTACTATGTTATGGGTTGAAGGTCACGGTCATTCGCTGTTCGTGTGCTGCTAGGTTGTCTGAGTATACATAAATGTGTGTGGTAAAATACCCAGTCGTATGTTGTTTAGGATATTGCTTGGTAGGTAGTTTATACAGATTAAATATATTAAGGGACCAAGAACTGACCCATGGGCACTCCAGCGTTTAGACTTAGTAAGGTAGATTCGTCCCGATGTCTAAACACTCGCTGGGGACGGTTCGTTGGTTAACTCCCAAGCCATGCTAGCAGGCTTTTGTCAATACCAAAGTTGTTTTAATTTTTTAAGTTGACCACTGTGCCACACTCGTTCGAAGGCATTGGAGATGTGGAAAAAGAGGAATGCGACCTCTTTTTGGCTGTCAAAAGCAAGCATTATTTTGTTATAAATGTATGAAAGGTTGGTTGACTTGTAGAGTTAGATAGAAGAAAGGGTAGAGTGTGGTGTTGTTTCTGATGTAGTTGTAGACATATTTGAAGACAGTTTTCTCCATAACCTTGCTTAAGCAGCTTAGGACTGAGATTGGGCGGTAATTTGAGCTAAGATTTTTCTCACCCATTTTAGCGATTGGTGTGACGTTGGCAAATTTCCAAGACGTAGGAAACTGTGATGTGTTAATAGAATGGTTGAAACCCTAGCTCAGAGTGTGGCTAGTATTGCTTTGCCCTCAGATAACATTTTGGGAGGGAGCAATTGCAAAAGCGCCATCTTGACAATTGAGGTGTGGTATTACGTTGAAATTGGAAGTAGACTCATAAAGGAAGGATTTGCAGATTTTCCACCACTGGTTTGTGCCAGTTTCTCCGCTTTTCATTTTATCTGCCAGCCTGGTTCTAAACTCTTGTTTAGCTGTTCGTGCACGAACATTGACTAGATTCCTCTGTTGTTTGAAATTGGCAATATCATGCTCGTGTTTATTTTTCCTAGATTTCTTAAACATGTTTTCACAAATTCTCATCTCATGTTTAATTTTCGTTGTCATCCATGGTTTATTGTTTGGATTTATTTTGACTATTTTGTTTGGAATTGAGGTCGTGACAGCCTTGATGTCAGGGTATAGTCTGACACCAAGTGTCTTCAAATAGAATATGCCAGGATGTATCAGGTAGGTAGGCCCTGAAGTTCCCACAGTTGGTATTGGCATAGTCCCAGATAGGGCGCGTGTAGGTATGTTGCTTTGATATACCAGAGGTTATTAGGTACACCGGACTGTGCACTACAAAACGGTGCCAGTACACCACTTCCATTCACGAGTCAGACGTTGTTGATAAAAACTGAGTCTAATAGGGAATTAGTGGATGGTTCAGTTGTTTCTAGAAGCATAACGTTTTTTCCGTCGTAATAGTCAAGATTAAGACGTTTGTTGAGATTATATCTATAGTTTGTCATGCATTATTAATAGCAATTATTAATTTGTTGTATATGAATTTACTATGACTATTTCAAGATTAAGTTATTTTAATTTCAAATACAACCACGCAGATTTATGGCCTATTCGGTTTAATGTACATTTACACAAGCTATACTGTGGTTAATATGTCTGTAATATAGCAATGCGGTCTACATCGATTGTATGCATAGGAATCAGTGAATAAGTACGTGTGGATAGACTTTATCGTCCTGTAACAATGGAATACGCTTGTGCAGGCCCATGTTAATACGATAATTTGTTACATTAAAATAGCTTCTAAGACTATCGTAGGCACTCAGCTCAATGTATTATGTATCGCAGACTGCGTTCAATCATGGATTGATCTTCAGTCCATCAAGAGCGCTATGTTATTATTTATTATTATTATTATTATTATTATTATTATTGTTATTATTATTATTATTATTATTATTATTATATTATTATTTATTTTTCATTTATTTTTTTAAAGCAGGACGTTTTCCATTCATATTGATCTCTGATTTGCTTTGTGAAATGGGCATAGCGTGATGTTATTATATATATATATATATATATATATATATATATATATATATATATATATATATATATATATATATATATATAAGACAACGAACGAGCAAAAGAGCAATAGATATATTGTATAGACAACACAAAACAAGTTGCCATTTTGTATCAAAGTTTTCTCAGGATTTTAGTAAGAGGCTCGTTGTAACCAGATTTAGTTACTTCCAAAATGAAATCTTACTAAAAGAGTGTGATAGATTTAGTACGAAATGACAACACGTTTCACATTCTATTCATCATAACAGCTAATGGACCTTTCCATTTTTAGCTATGCCCCGCCCATCACTAGCTAAGCTCCACCCACACCTCGTCGTGTTGGGATTCATCGATCTCCGAATGCCCTAACTATTAATTTCCTGAAAACTATACAGGGAAGCTGTTGAATATGTTGTAACTAATTTGACTGGGTGCTGTTGTTGCCTATGGCAGCAACAGCGCCCAGTCAAATTAGTTTCAAAATATTCAACATAATATTTATTAAATAGTATACATACATTGTGTACAACAACGTATAGACCGTCTTCGAACATGCGTTCGGGACCTACTTATCGACGTCATTCAAGACGTCATTCATTATGATGTCATTCTACACAATTGATTATGACGTCATGTGATGGGTTGGGACTCGTCGATTCTAGTCATTTTATGATTTACATTATACGGTACACATGAATTTTTTATAAATTGTATAACTGTAGCGGTTCACTTCTGAGAGTTATGATCAACGAAAAACATATAGTAGTGTCAAAGCTAGAATCTTCTCGAATTGGATTTTATTTGTAATTAACGTATTAAAATGGCCAAGCTTTTAATTCAATTTCATCAACATCTTCCAATTCACAATATTTTAGCAGTCGCAAAATAACCATGAAACATTGTTACATCATCCGTGCTAACGAAGTATGGAGGGATGCGTTTCTAGCTACGCTCCGCCCATTTCTAACTAAGCTCCGCCCACGTGTAGCGCGTCTTATGATTGATGTTACTTTTCTCACTGACATCTCCGAACCCCATTTACAAGTTACTTAAACAGATAATACATCGCCGTTGACTGTAACGGTCACCCAGCAAAGATGGCCCATGTTTGGCTACATGTCAGAAGACACACCAGTGTAGAGAATATTCAAAGTCAGGAGAGGACGTCATTGCCTAATTACGTTAAGCGTGCTGCGAGGTGACATCAAGAAAGCAGGACTCGGTACACTCACATCAAGAAGGGACAACGAACCTAAGGAAGACACAGCGGGAAAACTCGAGGGGCGGATTACAGCTTTAAGAGGTTTCAACTACAATGGCTGCAGAGTACTGTAAGCATACATACGTATACAGATACGCCGTTGAAGCCGTTGCCTATTTGGAAACTAGTTTAACTGGGCACTTTTTCTGCCCATGTCAGCAACAACGCACAGGCAAATTAGTTTTCAAATTATTGATCGAAATGTGTATTAACTAGTAAATCCAAGACATACAATTCGTACACTTCGTTCCAGCTTCATAGTGAACTATACTCCGTCAATTATGATTGTGACACCAGCCTACATGTGACGTCATTGATTATACCGTGTATGTGTCTTAACCCTTTAACACTCATATCAGCCATAAACGGCTTCTGCAGTGGTCTTTCGAAATGTCCATTTGCAGACCAAGAGAAGACTATTTTTGAAAATGTATCACTAGAATGACTGGCTGGGTAACAGAGCCAGTCATTCGAGTGGCACAATTTCAAAAATAGTCTTCTCATGGTCTGCCAAAGGACATTTTCTGTGAAAAAAATAAAATTTAAAAATAGAAATTTAAGGGGTAAAGTGTTAACCCGTTGAACTTGATATTACCCAATTCGAAAACTAATTTACAAAATAAGTTGTATTCTGTTGAACATTTGGAAATGAATATTTCAGCCACAGCCACAGGTAAGACAACTCTAATTGGCATAAGGTAGGTCAATGCCACGTAGTAGGCTCCTAGTTGGCGAATGTAATTGGATGCATATATGTTCATACAATCCTGACAATAGCTATGGATAACTTTGTTATCTTGATATGATTGGAAAGAAGTATGTTATGCCAAGTGTAAACAAGCATGTATTGTTTGATTCAAATGTTTTGAGTTTTTATTGTTGTTCTTTTTCAGAAATCATGATTGCAAAGGTTAGAATATTGTCAGATTTGTCTTGAGTATCAGATCAGTCATTACGTGTATTATCGTGCAACCATCTCGGTGGTATCCTTCATTCGAAAGTAGACAGTACAGTGGCTTTCTATCAAAGATCCTTATTCAAATGGACAAACTTTGTCGCTTGCACTAGGTATCCTAATTTACCAGCCTCTGTATTGGGACTGTCTTTATATGCAGCTCATTTAATCAAGACAGATTTCAGTGGGTGTTTTAACAGTGACATATATGGCATAAAATTGGGACACAAGATAGTTTGTTTACCAAATCCTTTAGATCATACGTTTGTTAAGACAATAGTGTGATCTTATTTGAGATCTCTAAGCAGACTCTCCAATCGCAAAGACCCGTCATTCTTAAAGAGCTGTTAATATTTATTCACATTATAGACATCTGGGCTATATTTAATGATGAAATATTGAGCCTTAGGACCCATGTGTTATTTCTAAAACCAAATCCTGCATCATCATCATCATCATCATCATCATCATCATTATCATCATTACCACCACCACCACCACCATCATCACCATCATCATGTTCAGCAGCAGCAATATCATCGTCGTCATCGTTGGCGGCGGCAACGGCGGCAGCAGCAGCAACAGCAACATCACCGGCACTAGTACCACCACCACCCCACCCCACGACAACCTACATCCCCAGCAGCAGCAACAGCGGCAGTAGCAGCAGCAGTAACAATAACAACAACACCACCGCCGCCGCCGCCACCACCACCACCAGCACTACCACCACTCCATGTCCACCGCTACCATGACTACCACCACCACAACCACCACCACCGCCGCCGCCCCCGCCGCCAGTATCTCCACCAGCGCCGCCATCATCATCATCATCAATCATCATCATCTGTACAACATTTGAGACCTAGTTTAAACTAGTAGACTTCTATCCTAAATTGCAACACCAACTCTCGGTGTTATTCGCCATCTAACTGTCAAATCACTTCGTGGAGCAAACCTAGGCCTACACCCATCTGCTTCTCGCGCTGAGTTTATTGCCTTTCATTACCAAATAAATTCTTAGTCTTATCCAACACATCAAACACGCCAAAGAAGCAGTGTAAACTTCTAGCCTAGATATGCCATAAGATACCACACCTAGTGCATTATATATACAATAAAACTTTACACTAATATGATAAATGCTTGCATTTAGTAATAAGTAATTTACCGCTGTCCAAGCCCTAAATTACAGATGAAGAACTATGTAACATGACAGTCAACGTGCAAGGTTCCTATGCTTTTTACAGTGCAACAATTCGATTGACCAACTCTATAAGGTTAATCAGGGTGTGTCAGTATGTGTGAAATATTTAAGATACCCATCACAGAAAATATAGTGTATATGTTTTGACAAATTAATTCTCCGAATTCGCCGCCACGCTCTCTGTCTGTCAATAGTGTTCGATTTCTCAATTAACCCTTTAGCACTGAAGCCTGCCAAAGAACAGCTCCTACCGTGGTCTTGAGATATTTGCAGACCAAGAGGAGGCAGGTTTTGTTTTTGAAGAGTTACCACTGGAATGATTGGGTCGATAACCGAGCGAGTCATTGCTATGGTAAAATGTTCAAAATCAATCATCTCTTTGGAAATTCATGCAGATTCCTATGAGAAATTTGTTTAACGTCTTTAAGAGTCAACGGGCTTAACTAATTATTCGCGCGTCGCATCAACATCAGCGCAGGGATATTCCTTTAAATAGCCAATACTCCTTGTCAGAATATATAGGTGTGACTTCTGTTCAAGAATGATCTTATCAACAAAAATTATCACAATGAATGCTGTGGCGTGTGGCATTTACCTAAGCTCATAGTAGACTGATCGCCGCCAGCCTTTGGTCAACCCGTTAATCGTGAAGTCGTCTATCGTGACCTATTTGCATGTTAAGAGAAGACTAATTTTAAGCAAAAATTTGGATTTTCATTTTCGCTATAATGTTAAAGCCGATCTAAACATCATTTACAGTTGAGAAATGTCCATTTGAACGACATCTAAAAACTGTTCTTGTAACTTTTAGTGGTAATTTTACAAAACAGTCTTCTCTTGACCTGCACAATAGACATTAACGTATTAAAAATTTAATATTTGGTATTTGGTTAATCACAATTAGTAGCACTTTGGGCGCTTTGAGACGCTGTTGATACAAGAGGGGTTAATAAATCGTTATTTTACTTTATAACCCCACCATATTCCACCCATCTATGCTTAATAATAGGCTGAATAGATATCATATTATATTATTAGTACATTTTCACACCAGAATGACAAGTACGTGCACTGGTATTGTCCCAAATGCAGACCCCCTACTAATAACAAATTCTAGTTTCCACTAATTCATATGCGTGGCCATATAGGGAATTGGTCAGGTACCATTAGATCTTTCCATGTTGGTTATTACATCATTCCTGGCCTGAGAATTGGCATCGCTATATACATGATGACATCTATATACAGACATAGTTTTCGACCAGAAAACGCAGACACATTATCTTTATTTATTTCTATAATACTATGCTAGACGTTGAGTAGTCCCTTTATCCTGTAAGGTAAATCATAAAAGATAGATTTGTTAGAAGCATACTGTCCATGAGTTGCAAGCATGCTAGGTATAAATAGCAAAGCTTAGCTGCTAGTACCACGCCTGTCTTTAGACGCCTCAGAATGAATGCAGAAATGCGATGAATGATCTGTTATGCAAGACAAATATAGGCGTTGCCATAACACTTAAGAACTTGCATGTTGTTCTTCTTTTGAACAGTCCAAAACTAGTAAGATGGTGATACAGATTCAAGCTAAAGATAAAACACTTTCAATCAATGCGTTTTTATTATCATCCTTGTTGGGATCAATACAATTCACTTGCCCTTGACATAATTCGTAGCGATGTATTCCATATCTTTTAGCAGCCGAGAACTTGGCCACGATGGTTACAAACTCCTATTCGCTCATCGAATACCGTTCCTTCAGCACAAGCTTTGAGGTATGCTACGTTGTGCGAGCAGTGGTAGAACCAGCCACAATTGTTCGCTATGCGATATGTACCATCGGGCCGATTAGCACAGAAGTCGGATTGTGGATCTGTGAGAAAAACAATCATATAGTTATTAATTCCCGGGTCAAAGATACGTGATAAGTACGCAGTCCTAGGTACAACGGTTTTCTTGATATTCATAAATGATATGGCTAAGAACGTTCACTCAACCGTGCTTCTGCTTGCTGACGATTGTGCGCTATACCGACATACTACATCTGTCGAAGGCCACCGCCTACTAGAACTTAACACCATAGTAGTATGGAACCACACCTGATGGGTGAAATTCAACGTGGAGAAATGTGTCATTATGAAAATAAGCAACAAGACCATAAGAACAGAAGTAGATTACGCAATGGAAGGGCAGGTGTTAAACGAGCTCAACACCATCAATATAGAAGAGTAGAGCTAACTAATAAGATGAAAGTCAAGCATCATATAAACAGCATCATAAACAAACCATCGAGTGCTCCGAATTCATCACGAGGAATCTGAAGCGATGTCCAACGAAGATCAAAGAGCGAGCATATTCCAGCCTAAATAGCAGATAACTCAGATCAAGAAAATAGAGCAGGTCCAAAGAAATGCAGAGCGCTATGTACCGAACCAGCCACCAACACCTGAGAATCCGGCACCGTTACACTAATCTGACAACAATTCCTCTGGGACTCGCTACAACAACGAAGGGAGGATAACCGACGTAGTATTAATGTGTAAGATAGTGAACGGACTAGTATGGATATCAGAATGATACCGGCCAACCCCAGCTAACTGAGTATCTATAAGTAGGCATAACAACACTGAAAATTTCAACACATATCAAGCATCATTAAATGCCTATAGAAATTCATTCATCTCAAGATCGATACCTTCGTGGAACTACTGCCACAAGGGGCAGTAACAGCACCGAGACTGGACGCATTGAAGTATGACATCCAGAAGATCGCCCTCTAGACAGACCCTGTACAGTGTTTTCTATTTGCAAAGCCTCATTGTGCATAATATGCGCACTACTCGTCCTCAACATATTATGTCTGCTTGCGGATAACAGTCGGGTATATCATTGAAGTTGAAGTTGAATATATTAGCGGTGAATCTGGGCCCTGTTCGTTTACCAGTATTGGCACCAATTGACAATCCTGATACAGGTCTCTCTCTCTCTCCCTCCATCTCTCTCCCGCGCTCCCTCCCTCCCTGCCCCCCCCCCCTCTCTCCACTGTTGTGTGTAAACCGAGAGCATCTATTCTTAAAAAGGATACACTTATTTCTATGTTATAAACTAACTTATTTCATTTTGGAAACTGATCGTAGCATTCATATTACATTACATCGTATCATGATTACTATGACGTCATACTTACACCGTCGAAAAAGAGGATATCCTGACAAAGCTGTACACATGCTCAATTCATTTTTAACCGATAACCATATATCCTTTGACATTATGTTTACATGGGTATGCTACAGCTCAGACATAACTTAACACGTTCTGTTGAATATCTTGTACATAATTGGATTGGAAGACATGCAGCAATGTCTTCCAATACAATTATGTTTAAATATTCATGAAAGCATTTCTTACAACGAGTTCAAAATTGTACTAACTAACATGCTCTGTTTTTGCTTTTGTACTGTGTTATGTATATGTGCTACGACATCGTCAGATCATAGTGGGAATCACGCCATGTATACTCCCCAATCGATGCTACGCCATAAAATGTGCACCCGAATTATGAGTAGCATTTACCGTATCAACGATGGTGCTGTCATGTGCGATAATAGTTTCAAAATAGCAAAGTCAATTTTCTGACCGCATCGTGAAATGTGCCATGTGTATACATATCATGTATAAGAACATATACATACCAGTGGAATTTCTTCTCGTGGGGTGGGTGGTGGTTACTGGTGGTGTTTGCCTTCGAATGGTTGGACTGGTTCCTAGAGTCGACCTTGATCTGCTACCACAATTCACCTATATACAGCAAAGAACATATAGATGAGGAATCTCTGACAAGAGTTGGTTTGCAAAAGCCAACCGACCCATAAAACTACATTCGTTAGACTAATATCTTCGGTTTGTTTAAAACATATTCTATTGTTAATTATTAACAATTGCGATCAAGTCACAACTCAAATTGGCTTAGATTCGACTTTTCCCCTACAAAACAATAAAAGGCGGTATGTTGTTGTTTCATATAATCCTTTTATAATAGAATGTAATTTGATGTTTATATATATGCATTAACATTATTTATGGTTACCATTTTACAGTGATTAGCCTGCCTCCATAACACAAGTTCTTGCTCTAATATTGTTCATACTTCCTAAATCCAAAGGGTTACTATGCAGCTGATGTCACAATCATACTGACATAATAAATCATAGTAATGAAAACTGAAACGTCCCAAAGTCCGCCAACTGCACGAATTGTATGTCTTGACTATTTTGAAACTAACGGCTGTACACAGGCCTCTATCAACTATATCCTAAAAGACAATCCTATCAAGCGAAATTAGTGATTCTTATTCGGATGTTTCATATTATAGACCAATTGACCTTTCCAGATTATCCATTCATCATATGAGGTCATAACCAACTACCTGACGTGTATGATGGTGGCATGATCAATGAAGTAATGATGACGTAGGTAAATACGTCACGAATGCATAATTGGTGCCGGACTAAGCGTTGCTGTACGAATTGTTTGCAACAGCACCCAGTCAAATTAGTTGCAAAATGTTCAACAGTTTACCTGTATAGTTTTCTGGAACTTGATAGTCATTGAGTTCAAGAATCTATTGATCCCAACACGAGAAATGTGTCAGTGGAGCTTAGCTAGAGATGGGCGGGGTATAGCGAAAACTAGAACGGCCTAACTAATAACATGTTCAATATTTATGTTCGTGAATCCAGATCACGTCTCAAGCATGCATAATTGTATTTTATATGGCAGTGGCTATGGATCTAAGTCAAATTCTCTTAAAATTAATACATTTCTTTCTATAGTTGGTCTCAACACACCACATTGCGATATATGTCTGGTATATCCTTGACAACCCATTAGTATATCAGCATTTAATCTGCTAGTTGTTTGCTCAATGCCTCTACATACCAATGTTGGCATCATATACGACGCAACATTGACTAATAGACAGGGGTATATCAACTGGTTACCAACTGTATGTTGAATTTGCAGTCGTTTATTTTCCCACGTAATAGCCATGTTGGCGACATTGTAATAACTAAAACACAATCACAATGACACATAGACGTACATATAGTCACTCACTTTCAGCTAATTACATTCAATATGGGGATTATTCGGTGATAGGGATATCTGTGTTATGTAATTGTATTTAGATGGAGACATAGTTACCGTGTAGTCATCTGTGCAAGAATGAAGAGTTGTATCAAAAAGAAGGCCATCACCGCATTGGAGTTCAAATTTCGTTCCACTAACGCACAGAAAATATGCAACACATGAGATAGAATCGGGATAGACGCCATTGCCTCTTCGCTGGCAGTTATGTATTACTGGCATCGTCACGGGAGCTGAAGTGGAAAACATATTTCAAAAGTATACTTTCTCTCACACATATTTATTCTCGCGGCGAATTATCAGAAGACTATTGCAAGCCTTTCTCTCTGTGGGTCTGCATGTTAGTGTGTTGACGCGTGTTTCACACAGGCATTATCGTGTGAAACGTTTCTTGATTTGTCAAGAGTTCAAAGATCAGATAAAAGGGAAGAGACTAGGAATTATTTGAAATTTTGGTTTAGTCGATGACTCTTATAAAAGGCTGTGTGATTATTTTATTTAAATGTAATAAACTAAAAAATTGCGATACGACACGTTCTTAGGGAATTTGATAGATGTCCAATGAAGATCATAGAGCGAGCATATTCCAGCCTACATAGCAGATAACTCACATCAAGAAAATAGACCAAAGAAAAGTGGCACGCTATGTATTGAAACAGCCACCAACACCAGAGAACCCGGCACCGTTACACGAATGTTACAGCAATTACTATGGGACTCGCTACAATAATGCAGAGCGAGAACCGAAATAATATTAATGTGTAAGATAACAAACGGACTAATAGCAATACAGCAATCAAACCATCCAACCTCAGCTAACCGAGTATCTATGCGACATAACCATACGGATAAGTTCAACACATATAAAACAGCAATAAATGTTTATAAAATTCATTCTTCTCAAGAACAATACCTTCGTGGAACAGGCTACCACAAGCCGAAGTAACAGCACCGCGACTGGATGCATTCAAATCTGCCATCCAGAAAATCGTTTTCTAGACAGACACTGTACAGTGTTTTCAATTTGCACAGCACCATTGTGCATAGCAGGCACACTACTCGTCCTCGACATATTATGGCTGCTTGCGGAAAGAGGTCGAGTATTTCAGTGAAGTTGAAGTTTAAAGAAAAGGAGAAGGGACCTATAAAAGCCATTATGTAGACGTCTTATATACTAATAAAGCATCTGTGGAGTGAATCCTGTACAAAAATGTGACAACGCTATCATACCATCGCAAATTACACATTTTGGAAATTTTCGGAATATCGGCTATTTTCTTCTTATTCAGAAAGGAATGGGGAGTTTCAACCAATAAGAAAGTGGCCCGTGACATAAACGATTGGCGCGGCTTTTGCGTGATGGTGCTTGGCCGAATATAACCACAGTTTTTTCTCTCGTATTTATGTAGTAAATTATTCCCATCTTTAACCCGGCTCCGTGGAAGTATTTTGTCTTGTTTCATGGATATTTGAATTTTTTAAAGGTATCACTATTTCAATGTTTTACCAGTTGATCAGACAAATTTGTCTAATTTTGCTGAGAAATAGTCCAATTTATCAAGGTTGTTTTGTTCCGGAAACTTGTTCATGACGTCATTACATTATTATTTTTAGAACGGGGAATCCCGCGGGGAATCATGGCTGTCACGGCGACCAGTTGCGTAAGCCCTAATCTTCCAGACCATAAATTGTATCTAAATAATAATTGTTTGGCGAAATATCTTCCATTTCCACATTATTTGTGCTTAATCCTTACCACCCTGATGTTAATTTTCAATATTTCACAGTGTCAATATAAAAGAAACTGGTTTGTTTACCTTTTTCTACAATTGTGGTGGACGATGACGTATATAATATAATATAATATAATATATATATATATGAATAAATCCTGGTAGAAATGTTGCATGCCAATGGTCCACCACATCATAGTCCTTGCCTTTAGCGGATGCCTGTTTTGAATTGCTAAATTATGTATCTATATGGAAGTAAATAATCTTGAATCTGAATATGTCTATGGCAGCAAACTCTTGCACCAAATGTATTTACAAATGAACACCAGTTCATCAGGACGTTAGTTTCATTTGAAAATTTAAAATATTAACATCAGAGTTCAAAGGGTTCATTTTGTATCTAGTTAAGGAATAGCTGAAATAAAATGTATGTATAGGGTTAAAAGGTAGATGGATGTCTAAGATTTTTTACCTACATGTACCTGCAACACTGGACATACTCTAGCTGCCCATAAAATATTGCTATAAAAATGTTTGGATTGATTGTAGAATTTATTGAATTTTCATAGTTTTCCAGTGCTTAGCAAGAACAGGGTAAAAGAAACATTGACCTTCGGCATGAAAAATAATTCTCTACCTCTACATACCACTAGGGGAGTTAGGTTATTATTTTGCTTGGTCTCATCTCAAGGCATGAAAGCAGTGGAATGGGTACTAGGAGGACCAATGCATATGCTATTCTTTGGATTGTAATGTGTAGTAAATACATAATCAATGTCAAAACAATAAACATATATATATATATATATATATATATATATATATATATATATATATATATATATATATATATATATATATATATATATATATATATATATATATATATATATATATATATATATAAATATATTGTGAACACCCTATGCAATGCATGAGGTGAATGAATGTATACAAATCAAAGCAATAATTTATCACTTATAGCCTAGATCTGAAATTATGTGAATAACAGAAATTGTGAAAGCCCTTGTCATTATGGATTCTTACCTAATAGAAAACTCATTTACTGAAATTAATCTTGAAATCTAAATCAATAAGCATGTATTCTAGAACAAAACTAATATCTTTAAGTTACTTATCCCATGATGAGGTGGCGTGTCTACTAGATGATATCATGTAGAATGGCGAATCATTTCATGATTGCACTATGCATGAGATGGATTATATTTTATGAGCAGCATCAACGTATCATATCATCACCTGCTATTGCACAAATGTGTGTATATAGGGACAATAACTGAAATCCACCCATGTAGATCCTCACTTCCGCTGCAAATTCTGCAGGTGAGTAGTATAGATATATCGATCAATCAGTTGTCCACTTTCAATTTAGTCAAGTAATGTAGTTTTACAAATGACTTAGCGCTTGCTAATTGGATGTGTGCATCTGCAAGTGTCATGCCATGAATTGGTTCCAAGAAATTAACTAACAATGCCAGAGTTCAATCACTCACTCCATATTAAAACATTGCTTCATATATGTCACAATATATGTCGGGTATCTGCCCATGGATAGAAACCAAATATCTTTAAAAAAGAAATGGGGTAAAGCTGAGGTATGTTGTCATGGGCCCTTCACTCAGGAAATGATCACAATTTGATATGTGCAAACAAAATTTCCTTACAGACAGGAGTATAACTTCAAACATACTGATCAATTAGAGGCTCTAGCTGATTCAATATGCTAATATTTAACATTCACCAGGACTAGGGGTAAGTAGAAGTTGTACACAGTGGATAAAGGGGTAATTGGGCAATTTTCTAGGAATTAGAATTGGTAATTGGAATCGATTACTTTGCCCAAGGAATTGCTAATTACATATCGCTTTTCAATTATTAGTATTTTATCAATATAGTTGTCTCCTAACATAACATAACATATGTAATATGTAAAGACAAATGTTTTGCATCATTTGAGTAGTGATTAACACTTTAATCGTCAAACTGGCAAAAGCAGCCTTTGTCTTGGGCTTGAGATATTTCCGATTCAAGATAAGACACATGTGTGAAATTTTACCCCAGTGGATGTCTGGCCTGATAATCAAGACAGCCAATTCAGTTGTAAATTTTCAGAAAATTGCATTCTCATGGGCTGTAAAGTATAAGCGTAGATTTTTTATGACAAAATTCACATTTTCTTAATGAAATGTATCCATTAACCGTTTCAATGACAAATCCCTGAAAAAGTAAATTCTTTACAATAAAAATCTTATTCTGTTGAATGTTTTGAAATTAATTTAACAGTAAAACGGCTTCCAGCCAAATTAATTTTAAAATATTAAACCGTTTTCCTGTATAGTTGCCTTGAAAGCGAGGTATGAGGAATTCATAGGTGAAATGGATAATGACCATGTTGGCCAAAAATTGTTTCTGTAGTGGTATGTCATGTCTGTAGTTGTATGTCGTGAAAGATGTCCTTTGCAGACCAATGGGAGATAATTTTTTAATACTGAAATGGCTGGCTTGATCACAATCCAGTGGTGAGATAAAAAGGAAATATTTCCCTGACCTGCAAATGGGAGTTCACTAAGCAAAAATTCCAATTTTCCTTACCACTCTTCAGTATTACATGGTTAATGCTGGCCATATAACTTTAGAGTCAGGCCCCACAACATATTGTAGATATTTTTTCGGTTGAATGTTAAAATACTGTACTGATCAGCAATTTGAGTATGACTGTATTGACTGTTATTTTATTTACTGATTATTCTACAATTCTCAGGGTTTCTGCCAGGAAAACAAAAAGTCCACACACACGTTCTTGGTTAGGTTTGGTACTTGTAGCTTAAGAGTGTTTATGGCTTTCCCCAAGAGTTTTCATCTTTAAAATCACAACATATCAATTGCAAGGCAACACTCATATATGCAAGTAAAAGACAGCTACTGAATGTTGTGAAAATAGTCTTTGAAAATGAGACTCTTTACCAAGTTTGATTGGCATATACCATGATTTACATCAATAGTACAGACTTAGATCCTGGACATGTACAATTACAATTTAATAAATATTATATTGAATGTTTTGAAAGTAGTTTGACTGCGAGATATGGAAGCAACAGCTCCCTGTAAAATTATTTTACAAATATTCAACAGTTTTCAAAGTTTCAGATTGATTCCAACATTTGTCCAAGGTAGGTAGAGCTTACCTATTGTAAAAGAAACCCTATTTTAATACACCCTTTCAAAAAGGCAAATAATTTATTAAAATTCAACTACTTTCCTCTGTTCTTGCATTGAAATGTAAAATACTTGGATTCCAGATATGAAGGTGGTTAAACTGAAACCCTGCACTACTGTAGCGCACCACACCCTCTCCGCTCCCGAATGTGAATGGGATTAAACTGAAACCTTGCACTATTCTAGCACACCACACATTCACCGCTCCCATCCCACCCTCACCGCCACTGCAAACAAGGGCACTGGAACCAAACACCAGCCACCCACATACCCACATTTTAAGTCCAATTTAATAGTGGAAATACATTCTGAAATTGCTTCTCAGTGCGTGATTTTCCCAATTTTCTAAAAATATCCCCTGCCACCACTCCCAGGCTAGCGAGAAGAGAACATTGGAGGGGTGGTGAGGGTGCATCCATGTCAGAGTGGTGGGTGGGATAGCCACCCTTTAACGCCAATCCAGTGCAAACTAGCCTGTGTAGTTGCCTTATGAAGTGTATATTTACAGGCAAAGAGTAGATTATTTTTTACAGTTTACCATTGGAATGACTTGCTAGATAACAGAGCCAGTAATTCCAGTGGTAAATTTTCAAAAACAGTTTACTTCTGGTCAGAAATTGGATATATTCTATGACAAAATTGAAATTTGACTTAAAAGGTTCCGTGGTTAAAAGGGTTAAAGCAGAGCCTAATATAAATGCCCCCCTCGCTATCTGCAATCATATGGGGTGTGTGGGAGTAATGTAAACATTGCTTCACAATCCACAATGATATGATGTGACTTGTTGCCCACCCCACCTCACCCCCAGGGCTGAGCAGTACAATTGAACGGTCTATGTACAGATTGGCTTGTCAACGCATCAATCGCATCTCACATACACGGACGAGTAACGTCAATTTTATACCACATGCCTTCGAATTTTCGTCCATCCATATCACTACCACATAGAATACACACTAATAATAAGCTTATTAACTATTCGAGTGCAATATGTGATATTTCCAGACCTACAAATTTTAATGATGAAAAGTATACCATCAAAATGCCGACGTCATAAATTTGGCTAATATCACGTGACTCCAGAAAACCTGCTCAGGCTCGTATTCATACCTCCACACATTAGAGAGCGCCGCGGATCCATCGTATTGAGGCCTGTATGATTTCATGCAGACATGCGTTTATTAGGCTCTATTGGATGGGCATGGGTCTGAACGAATTGCCGGAGTGCACATATGTGAGCAACACAGCAAGACATATCCTGAGAGAAAACGCAATTTCGAGGACTATTCAGGAATACCTGTTTATAAGTGGGGCCCTCAATACCATGCTAATGTCACGTGTATTTGGCATCCTAGTACCACACCCAACAGCAATCCAAGTGGGATATGAGCAAGAAGGCGCCGTTACAGCAGAGTCTCCAGATGAAACTGATGAGTGTACCCCAACAGAAACTGACCAAACCACTAGCGAAAAGGCAAATGTCGCGCCAATGCCGGATGACCGTATTGCTGCATGACCACTTTAGTATAACATAATAGATGGGTCTCTCACATTAGAAAGCTTACAGAAGTATGAGTCGTGCAGGAGATCAATCAGAGACTACTGGAAGGTAAAATGCTATGCAGAACCAACGTAGAGCAACGTTGTGGTTGCAGTATCTGTAAAAGGTGACAATTTTCCAAACCTTTAGAGCAAAACGAACTGGTAACTGACAGCTCCATTTTAAGACGACGCAGAAAATGTTGCCATATCTGGCAGCTCCAGGCAACGACAAGCATACCCAATCTGTTCGCCTGTATTTGCATGATATGGAAGGCCTACATGAACACCTTTCAGATGTGTACCCGTACTTTCAAGATCGCCTGCATGTTGGTAAAAGAGCTGATAGACATTGGACAGGATTGTTATTAAAAGTACCGGATGGATGACAAGAGGACATGGGATGACAGGAATACAGCAAACTTCTTGCCATTTGACATCCAGAAATCCTTTTCTTGAGAATCAACCATACACAATATTGTGACTAGTGTTACTGATGATGCCACTGTGAATGCTTAGTGTGGTAGAGAGGTCAGGAGCAAGATTCTGAAAGACATGCTTGGCAAAGGCAGTCAAATATTCATTCAAGAAGAAAAACATCAAGAGTTTAGCCTAAGTAGCAACAGTGCAGTAAATAGCAGGGGTGAGCAGATACACATGGATCCACAGCATCTCTTTCACAGGCTAGTAACTTGTGGGATTCTCAATGAGAACATGGCATATGTACTTTAACATGAACTGTGCGCCTGTCCTCTTGTACTCTTCAAGAATAGATGGACACCTCGACTAGCCAATAACACATCTTTGTGTGATGCACTTTCGAAGCTGATAACTGCAGATATGCCTGTACCATCAGGGGATGTACAATACATATGAGACGGGGGGGGGGGGGGGATTCCTGCATAGAATCTCACGAAATCGTGCATTCCTGCATAGAAATCGTGGTTTAACATATTGGGAGGTATACCAGCAATATGTGGCAAATCACTAGGGTCAACCGGTTGTAATGTTGATGGGTATTTGCATGAGCCAAGCAGAAAGGAAATAACACAGCAGTGGGGAGGGAGGGGGGGGTTGCAGAGATGTGCGTTGCAGACACCGTGCAATTATCAGGTTAATAACCCTGCACAGTGACATCATAGGGCGCCAAGGATGTCGCACAGAACATGCTGATCCAGAGGTTGATCTACTAATCGCAGAGACTGCAATAATTATTGATGTGCATGAGAGAATGTCTCAACCAAAACGTATTCTTTGCAGATGACACAGAAATTGTGGAATTACTCTGTTTCACCTCACAGTCCACCATACCTAATATATACCAGCACCCAGTTATGCACGAAGAGGGAACCAAGATGCTCCTATATTGCGCACTTGGGGAGCATACTTTGCCTACAAGAATGGAACAGTGTGTTATTTGTTCATCCTTTCCTTGGGTGCGACAACAGCCTGGACTATATAGAGATCCAAACATCACAAAAACATGTTATAGCAGCAAGGAAGAATGCCATAGTCTCATTGTAAAGACGTCAATCGGATAGCAGGCTAAATTTCCTCAAACTACAACGCTTCCACCAGCATATAGGCACTAGTTCAATGCAGAGGTTCTCCCTCAACTTCAACAGCTGTCAAATTCCACAGTATGCGTATCTACATATAAGTGGGTGGCACGCGGGGATCCTATGAACCCAGAGGACTGGGATGGTATGAACATGAAAGAAGATACCTGCCGGCTATAACAGGCAAGGAATCAGCCCAAATAGAACTGCTGGGGGGGGAGGGGGGTTGGCGTTACTGTAATATGGGATGTAGCAACATTGATGTTCTTGCAGGAAGAGTGGGCTAGGTTGTCCATTGCAATGGCGTATGCAGTAATGTGGCAAATGTGGAATCTGATGAAACATATGATGCATAAATCATTGTCAGAAATTACATTACATTATAGCCAACAGATTTGTGTGAAGCAACGGTTATACCGAATGCGTAATTTATCGGCAGATGCTCCTCGTCTCTAAGCCACCATATGCCTAAATCCTAATTATACATACAGACAACAGTAAACACTTTACCATCTGCTGTCTGTTAGGAATTTCATTGTTCTACTGCAATACAATACCATTTACCTTATCTCTAACGATACACTTTAGGCCGTCAAATTAAGTAGTAACTAAAGAAAGGCAGTGGCTTAATACAACTTGTTTGCTATCTTGAATGGCCTATTATTGCATGATCATTGTGGTGGTGGCTATGTGTACTTATAGTACTGGTAACGAACATGTTATATTGTAAAACATGTTTTAAATATTATGCAATCCACACGGTTTATTGTTCGAAGTTCAAAAATCTGTAGAAAACAGTAAGTACTCAAACCTAGATATCCATACGGGCTTGTTTATTTATATAGCATTAAAGTTTATGGTTGATGTCTTGCATAATGCGACAATGATTACATCTGAAAAAATAGTCCAACCAATTATGCTTAAATATTAAACAAAGCAGTTCTTGCAACGTGTTCAAATTTGTAATAACTAACATGTTCTATCTTTGCTTTTGTACTGTATGTATATCTACTACGACAGCGTCAGATCATAGTGTGAAGCACGCCATGTATACTCCCCAATCTATACAATGCCATAAAATAAGCACTTGACTTATGAATAGTGTTTACTCTATCAATGATGGTGTTGCTATGTGCGATAACAGTTTCCAAATAGGTGAAATAATATTTCTGAACCCATCAAGAAATTTGTCAAATGTGTACATATCTCACGTCTATCAACATATACCTACCGCTGGAATGTGTCCCCGTCGAGAGGGTGATGATTACTGGTGGTGTTTGTCTTCGAGTGGTTGGATTGGTTCCTAGAGGTGACCTTGGCCTGCTACCGCAATTCACCTATATACAGCAAAGAAAATATAATTCAGTTGTCTTTGACTAGAATTGGTTTGTAAAAGCCAACCACCCCAGAAAACTGCATTGCTTAGACTAATGTCTTCGGTTTGGGTAAAACATATTTTATTGTCAGTTATTAATGAAAAAATTTAAATTAAGATTTGATCTACTCGTTCTTTGCTCAATGCCTCCATTCTACTGTCACGGACTGATGTTGGCATCAGATATGTAATTATATTTAGATGGAGACATAGCTACCTTGTAGTCATCTGTGCAAAGATGAAGTGTTGTATCAAAAAGACGGCCATCTCCACATTTGAGTTCAAATTTCGATCCATCAACACACAGGAAATATGCAGCACATGAGACAGGATCTGCATAGACACCATTGCCTCTACGCTGGCAGTCATATATTGCCGGCATTGTCATCGGAGCTGAAGAAGCAGAGATATTTCAAAAGTATACATTCTCCCATATTTTTCATCGCCACGAAGTGTCAGAAGACGATTGTAATAGTCATGCCTCTCTGTTTGTGGGCATGCATGTCCGTGTGTTGGCGTGTGTTTCACACGGCCTTATTGTCTGAAACTTGTCTTAATTTGTCAAGAGCTGAAAGTTTAGATAAAAGGGGAGAGACGTGACATTATTCGGAATTCTTGTTTAGAGGATACCTTTCATAAAACGCAGTGTGATTATTATATTTAAACATAATAAACCAATAAAATCGCCAAGCCTGGCTTCTAAGGAGATGTGACAGACGAGCGAATGATATCATATAGCACGGATCGACCGGACGGGTACGGATCGTTCCAGCTAGGCTGGGTACGGGATGACCGCTGCGGGTACGTTCCACGCATGCCACCCTCACCCCCATCCCCACTGGGTAGGATAGTATGCGTGTATAGGGCCAATGAGAGAGGTTTTCATTGAAATGGCCAAGTCCGTAAGAATGCGTAGAGTGCATGCGCGCGCGTCAGAGCTTCCCTGGTAACACGTCTCAGGATTGGAAGAGTGTGTGCTTATAGTGTACCGAGTTGGTACTTGTGATTTTCTCAAATCACACCATTCTCGTCGTTCTTGGTACCGAGCAGGACCAGAATGAAACGAGGATTACAGAACTGTTTACTTTATTAAAGTCGGACAAGAAATTGCCGAGTTATCATTAAAACTCCAGTTTAAATTATTTTCAAAATATTGCTTTGCCGTCGTAATCGTGTGTATGGATTAACGGAATGGGGAATGTGCTGTTCATGTGATAGCAACGTCACCACTTCTAGCTGCACGCTGATTGGCTACTGCTCGCCCACTGATTGGCTGGAGCGTCCTGCCTCTGACGTCACGAGTAGTATAAAAGGGACGAAAAAATGAGAATCGAGAGCATCATCGGCATGGAAGCCGACCCCTCAACAAGACTGCTGGACCAGCGCAGTACTAGACGTGGGAGAACTGCTAATTGACTGTGGCACCTACATTACAGCAGTGCCATTCGGATTTGAGATCTCATGCGCGGTGAGCAGTCTTAAAGACATCCAGACTACAGAATTTTGGAAGCTCCCGGATGGCCATCTGAGGGCAATAAACTAATATAAGAACTCCCGCTCCGGAAATTTCCTAGAGGAGTTGGTGGATAACTCGCCAGATCTTCCGACCACGCTGGCTAGTGGGATCACACCTACGCGCAGCATGCCATGTGTGTTAATGAACTTTTAGACCACAGTCTGGTGGGACTCTGCTCGGTGCGCCACAAAGAGCTATGCGACGTATCCTGCACCATGTACCCAGTTATTGTACATGCATATTTAATTACAAATATAGCCATCATTGTTATTGGGCAACTTTCAAATTACCGTCGCCTGATGGAAACTTTGCAACAACTGTTTTAAGTATGTATAAGTTATTCTGACTATCCAGTGGACATCTGTCTAATGGTTCTTCTTCACCGTCTTGAGAGTGAGCTGCATCAACAGTCTGCCTGCGGAAATCTTCCCTGCATTCAAGATCGTGCCGTCTCATGCTACTCAACTGTAGCGTATCAATTTCCGTGATTTATGAACTATTACTGTACTGATGACCAATAGGTACTCAAGTAACTATTGCAACATTTATTATTTCCGTAATAGGCACTGATGATCAATAGGTGCTGTCCTGGTCTTAAGACCGCACTTTTATACGTTCTGTTTCATACTGTACATATTATCTTTATTTCCGTGTGCTCTCAACTAACAGCACCGTAGGGTCATATCATCCTAGTTATTATGTTTTGTTTCTATGTCAAAACTCTAGGACACAGTACGCTAGGTAATACTATACAGCAACATTATATCGGCATCACTATATTTTCTCCAGCATCAATTTTACACTGAGGTCGCTGATCATGCTCTAATTGCTCACGCCTAAACCTGGCTATTTTAGCTCGATAGGATAGGTTTAAAGTAGTTAGGGACACTCTCTCCATAAAAGACGCATAGTGTATGCCTCTTTTCCGACTGCAGTGGATATGTAACACCAC
The DNA here is from genome assembly GCA_034401795.1 of Chaetoderma sp. LZ-2023a. NCBI lineage: Eukaryota > Metazoa > Mollusca > Caudofoveata > Chaetodermatida > Chaetodermatidae > Chaetoderma > Chaetoderma sp. LZ-2023a. The sequence continues at coordinate 68,047,473 of CM067372.1, forward strand.
GCACCGGCTAGGTTGTGTGAAATTAACCAATTACCTTAGGGCCTCTTATTAATATTGAGGTGGTGTCTCTTTCTACACGCCTCCAAGCCGTAAGGCGTACTGATTGTCTGGACTCCCTATTGACATGTTAGCAGGATCCGACTCTGTCGAAACTATTGGGGTTTCCGACTGGTGATAACTAGTGTCGATTTACATTCACTCCCCCTGTACCTTCGGATACCAGTTAGTTTAGATTACCCCACCAATGTAGGAAGCACTGTGAAAAGAAAATTATATTATATGTTGTAACACCGGCCTGCAGTGCATCCCTGGGCATTCTGGAACTTAACCCTAATGGCAGGTAATATGTTAATTCCGTAACACGCGGGTGACGGACGAGATGTAGATCTCAATCCAACTCGTTGTAGTGTTCTGGTGAGGTCTTAGAACCCACCACGCCCTTACGGGAAGGTCACTAATGATGGATATCTGTCTCTTACTCCCCATCGTAAATGATATTGCGCTTTCTAAAATTGCTTTTGTGAACTGTAACTTGTCCTGGTGATGTTATATGTGCTTATGGGACGGTGGTGACTGGATCATCATATGATTCGGAAACTATTGCTCCGCAACATGTACGCACGCTGTCTTTCTGAGGAAGATGCTATGCGCGGCGACCTTCGGGAAGCTGTATATCCTTGCCAGTCAGATATATGTGTCTAAAGATAGGTAGGAATTACTGCTACTTGCGGCCAAAGCTTGGATTCGTATCTAATAACCAAATGGTAGGGTAGAATGTAGCAGAAGGCCCGCATAAATAAAGCAGGATCTACAAATGCAGTATCTTTGGACCTACATAAGACAGTGACCTATGTATTCCTCGGAAAGCATTCGCCCTGCCTTCATGTAAACCAGTGTGCATCACATTAATTATGGCTTCATTAGGATTGACCAGCACTTAGCTTTTTGGTTTGAACAAAAGAGTGGTCCTTTTTGCCAGCTCTTTTCCTCCGCTTCGGCATTGAAGGCAATTTCTGTGACGGAGGCCCACACGAGGCACTTTCCTCTCACAACAACGATGTTAATGTATATTAAACTACCAAGTAGCCTCGTTGCGATGCTCCCTTGCGGGGATACCTCTGCGGATTTACGGATCTGTGTGGTAGCTTCGGCGAGACCACGTAGAAAGAACACCAAGTAGCTCTGTAAAGTATTATTTTGCTTATTACTGTCAAACGAGTAGCATTGTTTGTATAATTATTAATTATGACTGTTTAATTATACCATCATGTCCAGACTTATAAGTTAGTAATGGACCATCATGCTGGTGACACCAACAATTGGGACGAGACAGCGAGGTTCAATCTCGGCGGCAATTGTCACATGGCCCCAGTGGAACGTGAATGTTCCACCGGCTCTAGAGGCCGGTCTTTTTACTTTCCGGAGAGACGCGATACAGGGGCCACAACCCCGAGAACGACAGCTAACCAGCCCTCCCGCACATCCTGTACATGCAGTGCAGGGGAGTAGAGCGACATAGCAGACAAGTACCTACCCCCCCCCCATCCCACCCACCCCACCCCTGCGGGATACAGTCACCCTTTGTCCGTCTGCTTAGAATTAAAAGAGATTTCATACTAGGATGAGTCCAAAAAGCATAAAAGTGGGTGGAGTATAGCTAAAAATGGGTAGTGCATCACTATTGAATATCTTTGCTAAAACTACAATTTAATAACACATTATTTTGAATATTTTGAGAGGAATATTTTGAAGTTATTTGGCTCGAAGTTGTTGCTACACGGCCATTTAGATTCTGAGAATTCATGATTCAAAGAGAATAAATCGATGCAAATACCCGTACAAACTGGGCGAAGCTTGGCTATGTATGTAGGGGGGAGGGGTGGGGGCAGCTACAAATTGATCGCTCTATTATATCATTGGAATAAGACCTACTGCAAGAAAATAGCACGGAAATGGAAAGAAAACTCAATACCTGTGGTCTGTGGTGGCAGTGGTGTTCTGGTAGTTCCATCCGAAGTGTGGGTATCTGGCGGTTGAGTTGTTTCTTCTGTATATGACGTCTGAGGCGCGTGGGTTGTTTCATCAGTATACGCAGTTTCTGGCGTTTGAGATGGTTCGTCTGTATATGAGGTCTGTGGCGTTTGTGTTGTCCCATCCGTATGTGTTGTCTGTGGCGTTTGGGTTGTTCCGTCTGTATATGATGTCTGTGGTGTATCAGTGGTTCTGTCTGTATATGATGGTACTGAGGTTTGAGGTGTATCAGTTGTGTGTTGCGCTTGTGTTGTTCCCGTATATGATGATGTCACACTTGTGCTGGCCGTTGTAATAAGTGGCCTGAAATAGAGAATATCTTAGGGAGCGCTCTAATGCAGACGGTACCATTAAAGGTGACAGAGCGATATTACTACCGTGGCGGCGCAGCTACCGCTGCTGCCGACAACGATACTGACAATGATGATGGAGATAACTAGTGTAATGATAAATATACGACAACAAATCATACGACGACTATGACGATGACTACGATGACTATGATGCTATTCGTTACCCAGTTCCATTCAGCAAGTTATGGATTGTGTGCATGAGCGGATATCGACCCCTGCCACATATGTTCTGAAAATCGTCCAGATCTGCAGTCCATACCATGCTACCACCATAGTTACCACGTTTGATGTAGTTTATCTGTTTTATGAATGAAAGATAAATTATGTCAAAAAGGAACTTGCAACCCCAATACACATTATCCAATGACATGAAACTAATATTGAATAGTTGCTAATGGGTAGATCCGATCTGCACTCCAATATATGACCTCATGACCAATTACGTCACTTGTACGATGACTTCAAAATGAAAATGAGTGATAAATCCTGTTTCTAGGGCTGTCATGAGCATTGAATAGTCCATTCAGTGTCCGAAGTGTATGTCTTTCCCATGTAATAAACAGTCTATATGTAGCAATGGCACCCGGTCAAATTAGTTTCAAAATATTCAACAGCTAACCTATATAGTTACCTAGATATTGGTATTTTGGGAATCCATGTGAAATCGATCCCAACACGGGAAAAGCTAGATATGGGCGGAAAATCTCTAGAAATGGATCCCTCCATTATGTCAGCCAATTCGTTGATTTGAATTTGTTGCTGCATACAACCTTCACACAACCTAGTAACCCTGTGACCTTGATATTTTATAAGCTTAGACATGAAATTCTAATTATCTCTAGGCAGCCACGAAATGATTATGTGTGCCAAGTTTGGTGATTCTACTGGCTTGCATTCATGAGATATGCTGGGATAAAATACAATCAGCAAACATACATACAGACAAAACAGAGGATACCGACCGAAATTTTCTGGTCAGATATCAGCGTGAATAATAATTAACCACACTTGTGTCAACTTAACCCTTTAATGGTCAAGTTGGTAAAAATGGCATCTGCAGGGATCTTGAGAAATATCCATTTTTAAGGCTAAGAGAATACCATTTTTGAAAATATACCACTGGAATGACTGGCTCGGTAACAGAAACAGTAATTCCAGTGGTAAATTTAAAAAAATACTCTTCTTGGTCTGCAATTTGACACTGGCTAGGCAGAAATTTGAATTTTATTGACCATTACACTTTTGATGAATGGACATTTGAAGGATAACAGAAATATGTTTTTTGTAAATTTTCGTTATAAATACTCTATAAAAGGTTCCTTGAAAAGTATTGGCAATTAAATGGTTAATTGAAATAAATCATATTTTGAGCGCTTTAATGGGCTGTTGACAGAAGGGGGTTAAACAACGACAGATGCCATCTCATGGATGGCGTTTCATGTACTCGCCCTATGGTGGTACCTATTATGGACTGGAGGGATACGATCCGTCACTCACATGGCTGACGTCATAAGCAAAATATGTCACTTGTTAGCTGACGTCAGATACGATGCAAAAGGGGAAAACATCCGACAGTAAAACCCTGAAAAGTATATATTTCGCGGATTTGCAACTTAACATACATTCTGTTGAATATTTGTGAACTAATTTGATTAATTTGGCTTGCCATAGGCGGCAACACATCTGGATCAAATTATTTTCAAAATATTCAACATCGTACTTGCATGGTTATCTTGTGATTAAGATTCTTTAAATTAAGTCTCAAACTATTAACCCCTATTGTGCCAACTTAACCGTGTAATCGTCAAACACAGCATTGAATGTTGAGGAACGCCCATTTGCAGGTCGAGAGATTGTTTTTTGAAAATGTACCACTGGAATGACGGATTCGGTTACCGAGCCAGTCATTTCAGTGGAGAATTTTCAAAAATATGGATTTTTCTTGACCTTTACCTCTTTAATATTCAATTCTGCCAAGACAGTCTTTCCAGTAGTCCTGATAAATTTATCCATTTGCAGAATAACAGAGCGCTATCTTTGTAAATATTCCAATGGTAAATTTAAAGAAAATGGTATCTTGGTCTGCAATTAATGGCTATTCGCTGAGCAAATTTTTTTACTTTCTTGAAGAATCTTGACTATTGAAGGAATAATTGATATGAGTAGCGTTTTTAGCGCTTTTAGGCGCTGTTGACACAACAGGGGTTAAAGTTGATTCAACCTCCTATACAAAGTGGGAGAAGCAATTGGGCGGGACATAGCTAGACATCGACACTTCTGTTAGGGTGATACCATGCCATCTTATGCGACCCTCTTGTGAAACTTCTCTTATGGAATTCTATCATGTGATTGACAAGAGAATCACAATATTTGCTTAGTAAATGTCTATTTGCAGGAGAAGAGAAAACTATTTTTGAAAAATGTACCACTAGAATGACTTAGCTCTGTCATCGAGTTAGTCATTTCAGTGGTAACATTTCAAAAATAGTATTCTCTTGGCCTATAAATGGCCATTCCTCGAGACCACTCCAGGAGCCTGTCTTGGTCGTCTTCGTCATGAAAGGGGTAAAGAGAACACTTTCGTGACGGTCTGATATAGTAGGTTTGGTCGTCGATATAAAAAGATAAAAGGCCAAGACTAGCTTTCCGGCAAGTTTTTCCAAAATATTTAGCAAATTGCTTTATATTTAGACTTGAAACCGAAATATTTACCTTCAATTCTAAACTCTCTGGATCGTCGTAGCTAACCCACTGCTTTCTTCGGACAGCATACGGGCATTGGTGCTCAGCATGCCAGTAGCGAGTAGCACCTTGTTGAAGCATTCGGCATATCTGTGCACATAGTAATGATATGTGATAATCACAGCTTTACAGTAGGATCTGGGAATGCCAGACTAGTATCTGGCATCATAATCTGGCGTCATAATAAAAATAACGTCATAACGGTGGGTGTATTTTTTTCTCGTTGACTAAGTTTTAATTTACTGCCATCGCCCCCAAGTCAAATTATTCAAGTTATTCAACAGCGTACATGCATATGTACCTTACAAATGAGCAAAAAGACGCAGAGCCTAGCTAGAAAGGGGCGTATCATCGCTAGCAATGGATCTATCAGGTGCTAACATAACTATCTAACGAGGACATTTGTCGGTACTTCGTACTATGAAAGAATATAAAATAATGGTATAATTAGTTTGTAGACCCCGTACTCCAATGGACCTTTACAAGTTTATCCATCCATCATAGGACGCCATATTCAACTACGTAACGTATAGGATGACGTCATGAATTATTCGAAATAGTCCATCTGTAGCGCTTAATAGTTCGACACGTTGCACGAATTGTATGTTTTTACCATTTAATAAACATTCTGTTGAATGTTTTGAAAGTAATTTGACTGGACGCTGTTGTTGCCATTACAAAGTACATTTCATATGCTGAGAAAGATGGTCACGGCGCTTTTGCGTTAAATATTTATATTCTTTGAATTTACCAAATCCAGTCTCTTAATGTGTACCATTCTGATGTTACCCTATCTGGCAAGGTCACCATCTGGCAATGCCTATTAGAACGGATTAAAGTTGCACACGCGTACAAAGAAACGTGTGATTTGGTATTCTATTTTTCCATATGTCTGGTAAAACACGTGCAACATTATATGTGGTATGCGGCCG
>CM067372.1:68058530-68073530 GCA_034401795.1 Chaetoderma sp. LZ-2023a
TCGTCTCAGGTCCTAGAAAAACATTATTATACCATTGTGTAATACATGTCAAACCCTTTGATGTACACTTAGATGGAATAACAACATACTGAACATGCACACTTTAAACTAGAGTATTGCTCTCTTATGGCGAAGTATGTGTTTTGGTAAAATAATAAACACAAGAGCAAGCGGAGATTGTAGACTATTGCCCACCCTATTTGTAGCATTGTACACATTTTTTCGGAATTTAACGGTTTGCTCCGATTTTCTGATTGTTTTCAGCTTTTCTGGATTTTTTCGTGATCCCGCTAACAGCTATGGAATCCTAGTGGATGGTCATACCCTTTCTTGTGTCAAAGGTTGAGCCAAATCGGACAAGTAGTTTCCGGGATATTCACAGATCCAGGATTTGATCCAATCCCGATCCGTGTTCTTCAATCCGGATCACTGCCAAAGTATGCACCTCCTCCACTACGACACGTTCCTTCGTTGTGCCAAATTTGAGCCAAATCGGATAAACAGTTTTTGAGATACAGGTACGGACACACAGACGGTCAGACAGACACACAAACATATAGACGATCACAAAACCCTCTTCCCCTTCCACTTACGGGGCGAGGGTAATAAATGGTTAACCTCAGTATTTGAAGCAACCTCCCAAGAACTACAGTAACATCATTAATGTTGGGATGGAATGTTTCACAATCTAACTGGACTTTTCCGGTTTATTTATCAAGAATATGACGTCATAATCAACTACGTGATGTGTAGGATGACGTAAAAAACAATGACGCCATGAATGGCGTGGCTAAGTTCGTCACGAACGCATAATTTATGACGAACTGAACGTCAGTGTACGAATTGTATGTCTACTATTTAATAAACATGCAGCAACAGCACCAAGTCAAATTAGTTTTTAAAAATTCAACAGCTTACATGCATAGTTTTCTGGAAATTGAGTTTCAAAGAGCGCATTGATTGATCGATCCCAACATGGCCGAAGTGTGTGTGGCGCTTAGCTAGAGACTAAAACTGGGTTCCTCAATTGGAACACAAACTACACAAGACACTTCTGAAAAACTTCCTATGCAAAATCTAAAATAATGTAACCTATACATAATCGGCTCAAAGATATAAAGACTAACTTCTGGCAACTAACATCATTGTCATTGTGGACAGCTGTGTGGATCTCAACATTATAAAGAGGAAAGAGCTGGAAAACGATATTATGGTGAAGCGAACCAGTCGGCTATACAAGTATCTGACGCCATGATCAAATACGTCACTAGGTAGCTGACGTCACAATACAAAATGACGAAGGTCAGTCACGAAAGTGGCAAGGGTCCGTCACAAAAGTGTCTGAATCTTTAACGATTTTACAATTTAATAAGCATTCTGTTGACTATTTTTAAGCTAACATCACAAACGAGAATTAGATTTCAATAAAAGGCGCAAAAGTAAGTTTCTATAATTTTTTTTATAAATTAGAAAGAAGTTGATAGATTTTCAGACACTCAATTTATGTTAACATTTTTGCCAACACTCATGAATGTTAACGCGCTATAAAATTCACTGTATGACGTCATCGCCTGAATTGTCAACCATAGGCCACACGTATTTTCAGATTATTAGAAATTGGTGTCTGTTACAGTTACCAAGCGGGACATCAGCCCCTATCGAAGTTCTAATTTAACAAATTCTAGTGTTCTTTTTGCATTTCATTAATATGGCAGTGTTTTATTGAGCTGCTGTGGGCTATAAATCATCGACAACAAAATATTATTCACGCGATGACGTCATACCACAACATATATTTATGCAATGACGGTACTCCGTAATTCTCATGAAAAATTGAAGAAAATAACTCCGTGGCGAATTTAACCAATAAGGAATTCAACATAAATTAGTCAAAAGCATAATTTTACATGTTTTGACCCTTCTCCGTGTACACCCCCTTTAAATAAAAGATCACAAGGTTGCCTTGAAATTTAGATTCTGGGAATGTAGAGTTTAAGCTGATAAAATCGGTTCCAAGAGGAATCGTTCATATTTACTATAAGGCATGTTTCTGCTTGAAAACCGTAGATTTAGAAACAGGGTCAACTCTAAACTGTAACTTACTATAGGTGAACAATTGCTTATAGCATTTCTCACCAAACGATGGATCCATTTCTATCTATGCCACGCCCCTTTCTAGCTCAGTCCCGCCTACTAGTTACGTGTTTTGGAATTGATTTTTATACTTTGAATCCTGAATTCCCAATGTCACAATTCTGCCGCATTTATACGAGTTGAAATAGATGAAACTAATTTGACTTGGTGTTGTTTTTGTCGATGGCACGGTCAAAAGTTAATTAAATTGCAAATTCGTCAAAGATATACACTTCGTACAATAGTGACGGACTTTTCGATTTTCGTCACGGGGCTATGTGTCATTATGATTGTGTCATCAGCTAACTCGTGGCGTAATTGATTATGACGTCAGCTACTCTAGTGACAGATCGTATCATTTCCTTGATTCAGAGCAGCTTTTCAGAATGTGAACTAAGATGGTACAGGCGAATAAATGAATGGTCCTTTCCACTGTATCCATCCACCAAATGACGTCATAAGCAACTAAGTGACGTGTAGAATGACATCACAATCAATGACGTCATTATGACGTCAGGAATGACTTAGATAAGTACGTAGCGAATGCATAATTGAAGACGGACTATGCGGTGTTGTACGAATTGTATGTCTTTACTATTTAATAAATATCATGTTGAATATTTTGAAACTAATTTGACTGGGCGCTGTTGCTGCCATAGCACCACTCAAATTAGGTACAAAATATTCAAAAACCTACCTGTATAATTTTCAGGAAATTGATAGTCAGGGCATTCGGGATCGATCAATCCCAACGTGGCGAAGGGTGGGTGAAGCTTAGCTAGAGTTGAGCGGAGCATAGCTAAAACTGGAAAGGTGTATGCATCTAGCGATAAACTACTTTAATATTAACAATAATATGGCAGGTGGTCACTTGATACAGGTCAGGTTCTTCATTAAATGTCCTATCTGGTGAAATATGATTGTTCTTCATGACATGCGCTGGTCTTTCGACAACCTGGGCCATGCGCAACTGGCGAACCATAGTTAGCTATTGTTAAGCTAGATCCCGGTCGAACTTGAAATAGTTAACAAGCTAGTTAGCTATGGTCGACCGAGCACCAGGTCTGAGCTCGGTTGCAAATGGTTAGTATAGAATTCGCGTAATATTCAAAAGGGCGGACATCCGCCGCTTGCCACGAATAAACGCATATGAAAGTGTACATCTTCACTAAATAATTTAGGTTTGATGAAAGTATACTTTCCTATTGTATAATGTTACGAAGGTCCATTTCATTCCCATTTAATCTGATGCGGACGTTCTTTGACGTCGTACCGGACAAAAACAACTAATTTTCGTTTCCCATCAAAAAAGACGACAGAAAGGGCTAACTAGTCGAGATTCATACCCTGCTCCACATTTTCTGCAATAGTAATTCGATGGGGGTATTCGCTACCAACAAACTATAGTTAGGGGCCGATTGGGCATAGCAAATGCGCATGTTCAGTAAACCCGCTAACTGACTACGGTTAGCCAGTCGAACTTGAAGCTGTATTATAGATCCTCTAGCATGTGGGCCAAAGTTGGCATATCGTGTCTTGATCAGCATTGACTGATTTGAAAAAACACTTGCTGGCTAAGATGAATACTTTAATATTTCCGTGTGGATTAGCATACCTGTAAGAGTAAGACAAATCGTTCCCTATCCTCGCTAGATGGATACTTCCAGTCAACATCCAGGCCATCAAAGTTCCATCTTCTTAAATACGACACAGAGTTCTGTACGAACTGTCTCCGACTAGACGCGCGTGATGCCATGGCAGAAAATGGGCGAGAGCCTTGAGTAAGCCCACCTATCGCTAATAGAGTTTTCAGTTGTGGGTTCTGCGCCTTCATATTATTCAGACGTTCGTACCTAGTGAGTATAGTGTACATGAAATACAATGAGACTCCATTTCTAAGTATGCCTCGCCCATTTCTAGCTAAACCCCGTCCACTTTTTCGCGTGTTGGAATCGATTTATATACTTTGAAACCTGAATTTACTCGGACGGCTGGAGGGGGTTCTGTGCGCAGTCATATGTCACCTCGGTTTGACATTATTTTCTGCTAGGGCACTGGATTAGTGGTTACAATTTCCAGGGTAGACATTCTGAATCAGGTACCTACCATTAATTTATATATAGTCATATTCCGGATCACGATATTTTAATTTCAGGAGCCATAAATCACATTTTTATCAGATTTATGTTTCAAAATTCAATTAAAATTATTATCATTGGAGGGAAATCTAATTTTCGTAATGTTTTAGATTAAATAATGGTGTATTCTGCTGAAAATTGACAACAATCTAGAAGTTTTGACAAAATGTCGTTTTCACTTTTGTTTCAGAAATTCGGAAAATATAGGTACATGAACAGTCATGCTGATGATAATAGCAATCAAGAGTTATTGTAACTTAAAATACAGCCTGACTATCATGGATTATGAAATATGCAGAATAAGTAGTGTGGCTCCAGTTAATTCAGACTATTCACTACATAAGCACTACCCTCCCCATTATTCTCGGTTAGTAAAAAAAACCCACCCCACAATATTTCATAATCTCTCTTTAAATTACTAATTATTATTATGTATACCAACATCGAAAATGATTAACACAAGCCATAATAGTAACTTTATTTGATCTATATATCCGTAAGTACCAACTTTGTAGAGGAGAAAGATGACACCTTCCCGCCGGTCTCCTCCGTAAGTACCAACTTTGTTGGGAAACTAAGTCATCAAGGATTGCGGGCTGACATCCGCATACAGAGGCAACTCTGAATATGTCTACCCTTCTTCAAACAAGAAACTGTGCTCGACATCCTCGGATGGCGCAATATTCCCAGGAGCTTACCATAGCTACGTGGAATGTACATGGTCTGAGCGCAACATCAAAGAGGCCAACCGTAGGAGGTTTCGTAATTGGACAAAGGGTCTTGGATCATTGTCATTAGGTTTGGATACGTCAGTGATCGCGTTGCATTCATCGACCTGGCTATACCTACGCGAAAACACACCACCGCTAAGTGTCGAATTGTCATTGCATACGGCCCAACTACCGAAAAAGCCAAAGAGAATCCAGAAATATTAGATTCCTTCTATGCAGAACAGAGCTCCGCCATTACAATGCCAGCTAGATGGCAACTGTTCGTGTGTGGAGATTTCAACTCCAAGCTGAATAACCTCGGAATTGCGAACAAAAGTGCAAGACTTTTCTTATGCATGGGATCCTATGGAGAGGGCACACGCAACATAAATGGAGATGCACTGGTGGCATTCTTTAGTTCCAATGGCCTATTTGTCACAAATACGACTTTCAAACACCCATGCCGTCACTGGTCAACATCGACTGGACATATTACTAATCGCAAAGCCCTAAAAAGGTCCTAAGGCTACAACAGCTGTCTTCAACCAAATAGACTTCATACTAGGCAAGACAGAAGCAAAACCCTTACTCCGGAATGCTCGTTCGCATACCTCAATTCTGACCATAAGCTAGTCATTACATGCCTTCAGATGAACGATCTCTACCTAATATATAAACACCATACCAGGCAAGAGGATAGAGTCACCTTCAACATACCCAACCTCATCAGCGACACTGACACCCAAATGTCATACAAAAGCCCTCGGGGAACAGATAGCTAACATCGATGTCAGCTCCCATCCAAACGAAGCCCTAACCAAAATATTGAAATCCATGGAATCATCCGCTACCAGCACCATAGGTGTTCTTAAAACCAACCAAACTAGGTATACTGACGACCCTCTAGTAGTAAAATTGTCAGCAGAGCAGAAAGAATTACGGCTGCGCATCTATTAAAGTGGCCAAAGTGAAGACCGTACCAAACTACGCCGGGAGCGCAATCGTATTCTGCGCCACATTAGCGAACGCTTAAAAGATCTTGCTATTCAACAGGCAGACTCCCTAGCAGAGGAAAACACTGACCCCGGATGACTGTTAGAAAATGTTTCGGGCAGCCCGAGCCCTAAGAGTTACTGACTATACACCACCACTCACTTTACACAACTCTGAAGGACACTTTATCACGACTGATAAGTCAAGGGAAAAGTCAAGGCGATCCGAGAATGGTTCAAGGAACCATTCACTGACAACGATGCTGAGCCCTTGTACCCGTTCTCAGGAGACTCCAGGCCATTACTAACACCAATTAAAACAGCAGCAGCTGAGAAGGCACTTAAATCCCTGAAAAGTGGACGTGCATCTGGACTTGATGGCATGAGCAATGAACTATTCAAATATGCAAGTGCCATTATCTCAAAACCGATCACGCACCTAATCAATTCAGCTTTTATGCACCACCTTCCCATCGACGCTGTATGCCAAGGCACCCTTATCGCACTACCCAAGCGGAAGAAGCCACCTGGCCCCAAGCCAATCTGCGGCCCATTGTGCCCCTCAACATCATACGGAAAATCCTATCCAATGTTACTCTATGCCGCATCCGAGACAATATCGATTACTTCACCAGATCACGTCAAAGTGGCTTCAAACGGGGACGAGGCTGCACAGACATTGTATGGGCTCAACGCATGCTTGTGTCGGTAGTCATGTCCAACCACTTGGACTTCCACAAAATGGGCATTGGCATGGCACGAGCGTTTGACACAATTAAACGCTCAAAGATCCTAGATGTACTACGCCAGGCCAGTTGAGCTACGACTAGTGAGACTACTCCTTGCATACATCAAGCTGAGAGTACGAATCAAGTCAGTGAAGTCTGTAGAGTTTGAGACATCAATCGGCTCCCCACAGGGAGATGGTCTATCTCCGGTGCTTTTCACCTGATACCTTGCTGCCACATTGAAATCTGTGCGGGAAAGTTCCACAAGACCACCCCCCCCCCAGTGTAAACACTGGGCATGCCGCTAGAGATGGAATATGCCGACGACGTGGGCTTCATAGACGAGGAAAAGAAACCCCTTGACGAACTTGTCCAAATAGCTGCAAGCAAACTAAAAATTGAGAATCTCTTTATGAATGAATCCAAAACAGAGTTCACCCACATATGGCTATCGACAAAGCATGAAACTATAGAAAACGATGACCCACTTCATGGCGGCGAACCATGGAGGAAATGTAAAATCCTGGGTTCATTACTTTGCAGTATTGCTGACATTTCTGCACGCTGCGTCATGGGAAACATAGCTTTCCAGTCCTTCTGGAAACTATGGATTCGTAGATCAAAGATGTCCTTGAAAAAGAGGCTACGTTTATACAATGCAACCTGCGTATCAATGACGCTGTATAACTGTAGCAGCTGGGCAGCTCCAAAGGCAGCTCTAGACAAACTCGATGCCTGCTACCACAAACACCTACGCACCATCACTGGACGCCGATGGCCAGACAGCATAACTTCCAACAATGCACCATACAAGATGTGTAATATGTTGCCACTGTCTGTAAAAGTCGGTCAGCAAAGATGGTCCATGTTTGGCCATGTGCTAAGGATGCCAGAAGAGACACTAACACAGAGAGCCTTGGAATTCGCCCTACTCGGAACCAGCAAATACAAAGCCAGGAGGGAACGTCATTGCATAAATCTGCTAAGCGTGCTACGAGGTGACCTCAAGAAAGCAGGACTCGGTACACTCAAGTCAAGAATGGACCTGAGGAAGCTATCGATTTCGCCTGAGGACAAAACCCTGTGGGCAAAAACGAAGAAGGACTGTTTGCAGCTGTAGGATGTTTCTACTACTACGGCTGCAGAACACAGTAACCACGCACACACGCACGCATGCCCGCCCGCCCGCCCGCCCGCACGCACGCACGGACGCACGCACGCTCACACACACACACGCGCATACACACACACGCACGCACACGCACACACACACATGCACACACACAGACACACACACACACACACACACACACACACACACACACACACACAAACGCACGCACGCACGCACGCACGCGCACGCACGCACGCACGCACGCACGCACGCACGCACGCACGCACGCACACACACACACACACACACACACACACACACACACACACACACACACACACACACACACACACACACACACACACACACACACACACACACACACACACACACACACACACACACACACATACATACATACATACATATATATATATATATATATATATATATATATATATATATATATATATATATATATATATATATATATATATATATATATATATATATATATATATATATATCACAATATATTTTTATATAATTATCACAATTAGCAAAAACATCTTTATAATGATTCTTGACATTGACAGTTTTGGGCCCTACTAACATGATCTAAGTGCTGGTGTTTCATACGCATCAACTATATGAAGTTAATCTGTACCCGACCATATGAACTGATTCACAAAATACTATCAATTTTTGTATTTTTCTAGGATTATCCGTAACACATTAGGAAATATAATTCCTTGAAATCGGCAATACCTGCTACAGGCGTCGCCTTTAGTGTAGATAACACCACGTATGATGAAACAAGCTGTCTGTTCATGACACGTTTAATAGCTATCAACCATTAGGTCTTTATGTGCAGTGTTATAAAATGGCATGCTTGCAAAACAATCTCAGATATTGAAGTGGTACAATCCCTATCATATTGCTGCCAAATGTTAATACTATGAGCAGAATACCAAACACTGTTTAGCACATTGAAGAACTTTCAGAAAACATTCAAAATTCAACAGCCACACACACACCACTATTCTCTGATGAAGGTGTGCATGCAATTGATCGTGGACTACATCGCTGGAACCATCAGCTGTTCACAGACTTGGTCCTTTATCTGAGGAATTTTCATTTGATCAAATATCTGTTTGATATAAATACATATCTGGAAGTGTGCTGGAAAATATTTGGATTCAGGCCCATATCTTTGAGACAATTGTAGTAGAACACGTGCTAGGTGGTTCGGATTATGATAACCTTTTGACAGGCGTCACTTTGCTCGCAGAAACAACTGAACTACTACAGTTGGCTGAGTTTTTCCAATTGTCTAGTCTTGAGAAATATAAAGAGGTTCTGGGTATCCTAAGTCAGTTTAAACAAAGTGTTCTAGAAGGGCCAGGGGTTAAGTGAAAATCTTGCGAAAAATCTTGTTTAACCATCACAGAATATGTTTGCAGACTTTGATGAATTTAGGACAAATAGATATGCCAAGCATAGCACATTTGCATATTGGGACTATTTGATCGAGTTGGTTGGCCTCGTAAGAAACATTGTTAGAGCTGACAGTGAGGGTTTGTGGAAACTCCATACAGATTGTATTAAAGAATCGCTGACTCTATTTGCATTGTTGGTCTAGGCAAAATATTTGAGGTGGTATTCATTATCTCTTGAAGATATGAGACGAATACCAGTTGCTCGCCAAGTTCTTCATTATATGTTTATAGCAGAAAAGTGTGCCAAGAAACGTTCAGAAAGCTAATTTACAACTGTTGCACCTGGCATGTGTTTAGAACAGACAATCAATTCGTCTTCAAAAGGTACTGCAGGAATCATTGGTCATACCAGGTGGAAACAGTTTGGATGGCAGTGGAGCTTAATATATCACGAGATGTTAGCTGTGTCAAATAGTTTCAGAGGAATAATTGGAGTCAAGTTTTGAATTAATTGTAAGCCTTGAATTCAGTACTGAAGAAGTTTCATCTAATGAGAAAAGGATTCATTTGAAAATGCACTCAACGTGAAAGTGACCATAACCTTCAAAACATAACCACACATGCAATAACGCCATATGAAATCAGTAAGAGCATGCGCATAGTGAGGGAATTAGCACATTACATACAGTTCCAAACGGGAGTAGTTTATAGAGAAAACGGTACCAATCCCTGTGGCAATCCACAGAAACAACAGCAAAACATTTGATAGTGCAACATGTCTGCAGAAAATAAATTATCAGAAAAGAAGCAGGACAAGAAAGAGGGCGATATAGGGCAGAAATACACGGACTTAGGGCTTACTGACCAGCATTGAAAAATATCTGTTGAGTTAGAGAACAGACAATCTGAGAAAGATTACCAGTGGTCGTATGATATATTTATATATATATATATATATATATATATATATATATATATATATATATATATATATATATATATATATATATATATATATATATACCACAGCGAGAGAGAGACCTACCATATTGTTTATGTTAGGTAATTTTTCAGAAAGTGCAACACAAAACACTTGACAAATTTTGGCGATTTAAACTTCTATCAATAATACTTTCACATTGCCGAAATGCCAGCCCACACAAATTCATTGTGCGTTTGATGGATAGTTATATTCAGGGATCTGTGAACGCCAGCTAACGACATAGGAGGGCAGTGGCAGCAACCATCGATAACTGGGGCGTTTGTTTTGAAACACAACACAGAACAAAGACATGAGCACCTTCTGGCCATCGATTAAGTAGCAAATAATTCTTCAGCCATTTTAAATAAGTATCTGTTAAAACAGAAATAGAATTTCTAACAGCAGCCATGAACAATTCACGATACAATGTTCTATGGTGGAATGGCTGTAAAATGTATAGACATACAACTAATCGAAGGTTGGATTCACAACATGGAGCAACCCATCATTGCCCCGGTATAAATATCATTATTAGTGGAAGGGCAGATGAATTACAAAAAATGTCATTGTTTGGATCATAGAAATGTAGAACGTATCTCTAACTGGGAAGAGGCAGATGTTGGTGCTATACCACATGCGATGCATGCATCTCAAAATAAGTTTCAGCGAGTAGCTATCTTGGCCCTTCATACCGAAAAAAATCTGGACACAGTTAAGTTTTTGAGGGGCTGTTAGACATATACCTGTTCACATTCTGGAATCCAAAATTCCGACATGTCATGTTATCGCAGCATTGTACGGGCTTAATGGAAGCGATCGCACAAGTAAATTTGGTACAAAGGCTTCATTGTTAAAGGTAAATCCAGAGATGTACTTAGGACACTTTGGACATAGTGAGGCCGATCTCGGTTTAGCTAGAGCTGAAGAATATGAGGTCCATGTATATAAACAAACAGCTGAATGCCAACCTCTGGGTGCCTTTATGGACTCATTATACCACCACTCCAAAGTGCTAATTACCAACAAGCCATGTCACACGTAGTCACATAAATATAGCCTTTTATACCACATATGGACAAGTAAAATGCATGACTGCTGGGACACTAACTGTGAAGGAGCATGTGTATGGGGTGAATAATGACGTGCCAGTTTCCTCCACACGTCAAATATTTATTCCATGAGATTTGGAACTAGGTTGCAACTGCATAAAGTGTTATGAACATACATGGTGTGCATGTAGAAAACAAGGCGGCCACCTTGCAAGTGCAGACGCGTTGACGATGCCATAGAAGCTTGCCAAGACTCTTCATTTGTAGCATAGCGACGACGATTACCAGCAAAGTACAAAACCATGATGATATATGATTACTGGCGTATCAGTTTATTACATACATTAGTAGGCAGGAAAGTTCAATCTATGTAGCATAATAATAAAAATAATACATCGCCTACATAGTGCTAGTAATGTTTCCAACAGACGCAGCTGAGCTTATTATATGGAGGACATTTACAGGTTATTGCCTAACACATTGATTCAATACAACATGACACGCATCGGTTACTTGTGTGATTCTGTATACATAACTATACTTATCGCACATAAAGACAACAATGTGGAGTTGTTGTGAGGGGGTGGGGTGGGGTGGAGGAGGGGCGTGTGTGGAATGTGACGTATACAGACCGTTCTATCAGGATAATGGAGAAACAATCTGCATCCTAATAATTTTAGAAAACCTGATATCCACGTTTTTAAGACACGGATATCTTGTGTGTTATTATGTGTCTGCTCATTTATTTCTGAAACAAAAGTAAAAACGATTTCTTTTGTCAAAGATTCAGGATGTGTGATAACTGGCAGCAGAAAAAACCTTTATATTAGCTAAAACTTTAAGAAAAATATCCTTCCCTCCTATGATAATATTTGGATGAATTGGAGTCATATATTTGATTAGAAACACTTGATTTATGGCTTAGAGATTTAAATACCATAATCGCGAATATGGCCGAATATATAAAACCATGATAGAAAAGTCGACTACCCGATTCAGAATGTCTAACCTGGATTTTCTTACTTCTAATAGCATTCCCTAATAGAAAATAATGTCACACCTAGGTGGAATATGCTTGCATACAGCGCCCTATCCAACCAGAAGACTAATTACCAGAAATGTAATTGCAAGCTAATTTTATAGGTGAGCAGTTGAATATTTGAAACTAATTTAACTGGGTGTATTTGTGTCTATGACAGCAACAGCTCCTGGTCAAATTCATTTCAAAATATTCAGCATAAAGTTTACTAAATCATACATGCATCAAAGGCGTGCAATTCGTATAGTTCATGACGGATTTTTCGCTGGGGCAATATGTCATTATAACTGTAATGTCAGCTAATGAACGACGTATTTGCTTTTAACGTCATCTACTTGAGTGACAAATCTGATTGCTCCATTTGAGATAAACTGCTTGAAGTTGGGTTATCATGCTATAGGAATAGAATATATTGGTTCATTTCAAGAAATCCTAACGTTGTGCTTCTATGGGAAAATCGATTATGTAGCAAATACTTGTTCAACCATTTTTAATAATTATCTGTCAAAAACAGAAATAGAAATTCTAACACCAACCAATGCACATGCCACAATAGTCCATGTTCTATGGCGGAATGACTATGCAATTAACATACATAAAGTGATCGAGATTTGAATTCATGGAGAAATTCCTCTGACGTTGTTTCGTGCAACATGCGTATGATTATGCGGCCATTCTGTGGCCAACATGCCAGATGCGATGAATGAATATAGTTTGACGAATATAGGTAGTATTTTGACAATTCTGCACACGAAAATGAATATGAGGAAGAAGAAGAAGAAGAAGATGGTGATGATGATAATGATGATGATGATGGTGGTGGTGGTGATGAAGAAGAAGAAGAAGAAGAAGATGATGATGATGATGAAGCAAAAGGAAAATAAGTGCGCATGACCTAGTTTTCTCAGCTCAATTGTCCGAAGCTTTGCAAAGAAATAACGAGACCAAACTTATTAGATTTTCGAATATCTGTCCGCATATATTAAATTCAATACTTCATTGCCGCGAGGTAACTATCTTCTAATGATGCCATGCTTAACGTCTTTTAGATATATTATTCTTAGCTTGTAGCAGCGGCATATTAGAAATGTTTCAATATCACCATTTCACATAATTATACATACAGAGTCGAATTCTTCACATTAAGAGGAGAGGATAGGCAGGGAAAAAGAAAGATACATACACGAGCCTACCCACTTCATGATTATTATCAGGAGCTCAGTCATAAGGTTATGGTCAAACTAATCTCACCTCAAATGACATCATCCAAAAGCATTGCCACACCAATCGCAATATTTTATTATTTTTGCATTATTTGCAATGGAAACGTGAAATGTTAATCATTTTCAACAAGAGTGTGCCATTTTACAGACACTGTATGTAGGGTGTGTTCCTAAATGTATAAAGTGTTTGCGGGAATATGTGTTTTCGGTACATCTATTCTACCACTGACTTACATTCCTCTTCGGCTATAAGTACCACGGTCGTTCCCAGTGTAGGACTGGCCATTGTGCCATTGTGTCGATGACTCACGGTGCCCTCCTGCTCCGAACAATCTTTTTGCATCCCTGGGCCTTCTGAACCCTCTCCAGCTATTTGATGGCACGGCCCATAGATGATCCCCAGTCTGACTATGGTCGTTCCCTTCAACAGGATTGACTGCACTGTCCTCTACCTCGCCAAACGCGAAGATAACGTGGGTACACAGGCTGGCGTCCAGGTCTTCAGGGACCCATCGCGCAGGACCATTTCTATGTTGGGACCAGTTCGTAATATAACACACACGTCTATATGCAGTGGAATCTACATAGTAATAATAATACTACTACTAATAATAATAATAATAATATTAATATTAATAATAATAATAATAATAATAATAATAAAAATAATATATAGCCACCAGCACAACCACAACCACCACCACCATAAATCATCATCAATCATCATCATCAACAATATAACCGACATCATCACCACCGCCATCACCAACACCAACAACATATGCAACAACAACACCAACCAGCACCGCCACCAGCACCACCACCGACAGCACGACCACAACCCACAGTACCTCCACCACCACCATAACCACCACCACCACCACCACCACCACCACCACCACCAGCAACAACAACACCATCATCATCATCATCATCACCAGCAGCTGCAACAGCATCAGCACCAGCAACAGCATAAGCACAAGCACAAGCGGCGGCGGCGGCGGCAGAGGGGGCGGAGGCGGCAGAAGGCGCGGTGGCAGCAGCAACATAAAACAACATTTAGGCTGTTTTCTTGTCAAACTTACGTCCAATGCAGATGTACAGACAAACAGTAGCCAAGCAAATAGTTGCCAACGAGAGTAATACCTGTTAATCAAAATACGTGTTTATGAATACACACAAAGACTGGAATGCACACCAATAACGGCGTTGCTGGACGATTGGTCTGGTTAAAGGAATTCAAAGTCAGAGTCGTAATTGGATTCAGTCTGTCGGAAGCTTATAGAAGAGCGTCCTGATTGTATTCAAGGCTTCACTCCAAGTGTAAAAGAGCAAACGAAGAAGGGGATGATGAAGTAGAAGAAAAAGAACAAGTAGACCACAGATTACTGTATTGATTAAGAAATATTACATATTTCTATAAATATACAAATTTGAAAAGATTCGCCTTAGC